>PVIU01007332.1:0-96438 GCA_004026605.1 Ondatra zibethicus | reverse complement strand
TCCTCTTCAATTTCTTTCCTCAAGGTCTTAAAGTTCTTGTCAAATAGACCTTTTATTTCCTTGGTTAGTGTTACCCCACGATACTTTAAGCTATTTGTGGCTATTGTGAAAGGTGATGTTTCTCTGATTTCCTTCTGCTTCTTTATCCTTTATGTATAGGAGGGCTACTGATTTTTTTGAGTTGATCTTGTGTCCTGCCACTTCACTGAAGGTATTTATAAGCTGTAGAAGTTCTTTGGTGGAGTTTTTGGGGTGACTTATATATACTATCCTATCATCTGCAAATAATGAAAGTTTGACTTCTTCCTTTCCAATTTGAATCCCTATGATCTCCTTATTTTGTCTTTTAGCTATTGCTAGAACTTCAAGCACTATATTAAAGAGATATGGTGAGCGTGGACAGCCTTGTCTTGTTCCTGATTTTAGTGGAATAGCTTTGAGTTTCTCTCTGTTTAATTTGATGTTAGCTGTTGGCTTGTTATCTATTGCTTTTATTATACATATCTATGATCCTTGTATCCCTAATCTCTCCAAGACCTTTATCATGAAAGGGTGTTGAATTTTGTCAAATACTTTTTCAGCATCTAATGAAATGATCATATGTTTTTTTTTCTTTCAGTTTATTTTTATGATGGATTACAATGATAGATTTTCGTATGTTGAACCAGCCCTGCATTTCTTGGCTGAAGCCTACTTGATCATAATGCATGATTTTTTTGATGTGTTCTTGGACTCGGTTTGCCAGTACTTTATTGAGAGTTTTTACATCAATGTTCATAAGTGAGATTGGTCTATAATTCTCTTTCGTGGTTGTGTCTTTGTGTGGTTTTGGTATCAGGGTGATTGTAGTTTCATAAAAAGAGTTTGGCAATGACCCTTCTGTTTCTATTATGTGAAACACATTAAGGAGTATAGGTATTAGCTCTTCTTGGAAGTTCTGGTAGAATTCTGCATTAAAACCATCTGGTACTGGGCTTTTTTTGGTTGGGAGGTTTTTGATGAGAGCTTCTATTTCCTTGCGACTTATACGTCTATTTAAATTGTTCACCTGGTCTTGATTTAATTTCAGTATGTGGTATTTACCTGAGAAACTCCCATTTCTTGTACATGTTCCAATTTTGTGGCATACAGGCTTTCATAGTAAGACCTAATGATTCTTTCTTCAGTGTCTGTTGTTATGCCCCCCTTTTCATTTCTGATCTTGTTAATTTGAGTGTTCTCTCTCTGCCTTTTGATTAGTTTGGATAAGGGTTTGTTGATCTTGTTGATTTTCTCAAGGAAGCACCTCTTTGTTTCATTGATTCTTTTGATTGCATTCTCTGTTTCTATTTTGTTGATTTCAGCCCTCAGTTTGAATATTTCCAGTCTTCTACTCCTCCTGGGTGAGTCTGCTTCTTTTTTTTCTAGAGCTTTCAGGTGTGCTGTTAAGTCACTAATGTGTGCTTTCTCCATTTTCTATATGTGGACACTAAGTGCTATGAACTTTCGTCTTAGCACTGCTTTCATAGTGTCCCATAGGTTAGTGTATTTTGTTTCTTTATTTCCATTGAAGTCAAGGAAGACTTTAATTTCTTTCTTTATTTCTTCCTTTACCCAGGAGTGGTTCAGTAGTTGACTGTTCAGTTTCCATGAATTTGTATGCTTTTGGGGGTGGAATTGTTGTTACATTCTAACTTTACTCCATGGTGATCCGATAAGACACAGGTGGTTATTCCAACTTTTTTGGATCTGTGGATGTTTGCTTTGTTACCAAGTATGTGATCAATTTTCAAGAAGGTTCCATGAGATGCTGAGAAGAAGGTATATTGTTTCCTGATTGGGTGGAGTGTTCTATAGATGTCTGTTAAATCCATTTGATTCATTACATCTGTTAGTTCTCATATTTCTTTGTTATGTTTCTGTCTGGTTTACTTGTCCATTGGTGAGAGAGGAGTGTTGAAATCTCCTACTATTAGTGTGTGGGGTTTGGTGTATGCTTTGATTTCTAGTAATGTTTTTTAACATATGTGGGTGCTTTTATATTAGGGGCATAGATATTCAGGATTGAGACTTCATGTTGATGAATCTTTCCTGTTATGTGTATGAAGTGTCCATCTCCATCTCTTCTGATTGATTTTAGTTTGAAGTCAATTTTGTTAGATATTAGTATAGCCACACCTGCTTGTTTCTTAGGGCTGTTTGATTGAAAAACCTTTTCCCAACCCTTTACTCTGAGATAATGTCTGTCTTTGTGGTTGAGGTGTGTTTCTTGTAAACAGCAGAATGTCAGATCCTGTATTTGTACCCATTCTCTTAACCTGTGCCTTTTTATAGGTGAGTTGAGTCCACTGATATTAAGCGTTATTAATGACCAGTGGTTGTTAACTCCGGTTATTTTCTTTTTGGTGGTAGGGTTTGTGTGTCTCCCTTCTTTGAGTTGAGCTGGTGTAGGGTTGTTAGATGTCTGTGTTATTATGGGTGTTGTTTGCTTCCTTTAGTTGTGGTTTACCTTCTAGTACTTTCTGTAAGGCTGGGTTTGTGGATATATATTGCTTAAATTTGTTTTTATCCTGGAATATCTTGTTTTCCCCATCCATGGTGAAAGAAAGCTTTGCTGGGTATAGTAGTCTGGGCTTGCATCCATGGTCTCTTAGTTTCTGCAGCATATCTATCCAAGACCTTCTGGCTTTCATGGTTTCCATAGAGAAGTCAGGTGTAATTCTGATAGGTTTACTCTTATATGTTACTTGACCTTTTTCCTTTGCAGCTCTTAATATTCTTTCTTTATTCTGTATATTTTATGTTTTGATTATTATATGGCGAGGGGATTTTTTTTTTTGATGCAGCCTATTTGGTATTCTGTATGCTTCTTGAACCTTCATAGGAATATTCTTCTTTAGGTTGGGAAAGTTTTCTTCAATAATTTTGTTGAATATATTTTCTGGGCCTTTGGAGTGGAATTCTTCTCCTTCTTCTACCCCTATTATTCTTAGGTTTGGTCATAGTGTCCCAGATTTCCTGGATGTTTTGTGTTGCGAATTTGTTGGATTTGTTGTTTTCTTTGATCACTGAGTTTATTTTCTCTATTATATCTTCAGCGTCTGAGATTCTTTCTTCTATCTCTTGTATTCTGTTGGTTATATTTGTCTGTGTGGTTCCTGTCCATTTATCCAGATTTTCCATATCCTGTCATCTCTCGGTTTGTGTTTTCATCGTTGCCTCCATTTCAGTTTTCAAGTTTTGAACTGTTTCCGTTACCTGTTTGATTGCTTTTTCTTGGTTTTCTAGGGTATCTTTGAGGAATTTATTCATTTTATCTAACTTTTGTTAGTTTTCTCATCCCTTTCTTTAAAGGAGTTTTTCACCTCTTCTTTAAGGTCTCTATAACTTTCATAATGTTATGTTTAAAGTCAATTTCTTCTACTTCTTCTGGGATAGGTTGCTCGGGTTTTCCTGTTGCATACTCACTGGATTCTGTTGTTATCATGTTGCTTTTCAGGTTGTTGGATGAATTCTTGGATTGGCACCTGCCCATCTCTTCCTTCGAATGTGTTCAGGAGAGTCTAGGTGGCTTGGTCTATCAGTCTGGGTGCATCCTCCAGCACTGGATTAGGGCCCCTTGCTGTCCCAGGACCTCACAGTCGGTCAGTATGTATCTGCTGGCACTGGATCAGGGCCCCTTGCTGGCTCAGGAACTCGCAGTCAAAAGAGCGGGCTTAGTGAAAGTTGCCTACTCTGCCTCTGGGCTCACCCTTCTCCCAAAGCCTCAGCCCAGAAGCAGGCTGAGTTCAGGGGCAGCTAGGACCCCGCAGAAGGAAAGGGGTGCCTGGGGGCAAGCTGGGGTGGGATAAGCAGAAAGGCCAGTGGGGGGGGCTTTAAGTGGCCAGAAAGCCTCGGGGGTGGGCTGGGACCCACTTACTGGCATCCGGATGTATCTGCCAGCACTCCCAACTAGCTCTTGAAACTTAAATTAATCCATTTACATTATTCCACATTCTACCATGTGCCTCATTACCACTCCTCAGTACCATAGTCCCACATCCTTCTCCTCATCCAGCAGCCAAACCCCCAAACCCCCTACTCAGATGCTTCCCCCAAGTTACTTTCTCTCTCTAGAAATCCTGCCTACCCTTTCCTGCCTAGCTATTGGCCATTCAGCTCTTTATTAAACCAATCAGAAGGCGCCTTAGGCAGGTGAGGGAAGACAGATACATCTTCACACAGAGTGATCATATACCCCACAATACACTACTTCGTCTTTATTATAAAAGACATAGTCTCTATTCAAAGAGAGAATCTTGGAGACATTCTTGAATTTTCCCATCTTATTTAATTCTCACATCTAATTAATAACAATTTTATTAATGTGGTCAGTAATGAAGCATGATTAATAAAAACTCAGAGGTAGAAATTGGGGTTCAACTTGAAGATTCAAAAATGAAGGCCGCCAGCCACTGACTCTTACCTCGACCTCAGTTCAAAATGGTTATCTTGTCTCCAGGAATCTCAGAATGAGACTGTGTCTGAGAACTGTTTCCTCATGTTTTATAATCCTCTCTAGGGCTGGGATTTGAGGTGTGCACCACTGGGATTAAAGGCACGCACTGCTCAGTTTCTATGGCAAACTATTATGGCTACGGGGATTAAAAGTGTATATTACCATTATCTGGCCTGTAAGGCCAGTTGGGCTGTTTTACTCTCAGATCTTCAGCTAAGATTTAGTTATTAAAATACAATTGAAATGCCACTGTATTAACTACTGTATCATAAGCACTAAACCAAACATTTAAGGCTATGACTCCTCTGGATTTTGCCCCAGCTGGCGTTGGCAAGGTTTAGAGACACTTTTGGCTACTCCAAGAGTGAATGCAATCTAATAGGCAGAGGTGTAGAGATGTCACTGTCGCCCTGGAATTTGCAGCACACAAGCACAGGGCTGATAGTGGTCATGTTGAGAAACCTTGGTGTATATAATGATTTTAAACAAGATTTATAGTGTGTCTGGCCTCATGCAGTTTACAAATGAATAGACTTACTACACCTACACATATGCACGCTTTTGCAACACACACACACACACACACACACACACAGTAGGGTGTCTGAAGTTTAGACAGTCTAGGCTAAGATGGTCCTCAAAGGTGCAAGTCCTCTTTAACCTGTCTATAGGACTCTTAGTGGGTCTTTGTGCTTTTTTGTTTTTAACATTGGAGCTGCAAAATAGTTCCTTAGTCTTTAACATCATGTATATTCCATGACTAAATGTTCCTATCTATTTGAAAATGGGTATTACCCCCCAAATCCAATTACGTTGTGTTAGATGCTTTTCTCATGTCCAAGGAATAAAAACAACTGAGACATTTGTTTGTTTAGTTGGTTGAAAGGTTTGATATTGTCCTGAATAAAATACATAAGATTTTAAGAAAAACAAAAGTTGGAAGTGTGGTATGCAAAAGTACTGCTGAAAAATACGCCAAAAAAACAGCTACAAGTACAATCAACACTTGCTTTTGTTTAAAAGCCTGGCAAAGAGCTGTGCTCTGTAGAGGTGACTAGAGAAGCTTCTGTGGTGAAGAATCAATAAGATGAACTCAACAGGACACAGAAGTCTCTGGAAATGCTACAAAATAGTGATCTAGGCCAAGAGAAATGCATGCAAGGTGATGGTTGTGGAAATGAGATTTTACAAACTGTTTTATTGGTGATGGCTGACCCACATTTGGAGAGGCTCTACCTAGGAAAGAGCTAGCATAACCTGCACATCGGGCTGTAGCCGCCAAGCATTCCGTTGCTCCCTGTTCGTTTAGCTTTTCCGCCTTGGCAGTCTTTTTTATTTAAAGTCTAAAATGCAGTCACTACCCTCAGGCACTAAGCCCTGTGCTCAGTCTCTAAGGTTTATCCAACTTGCAAGAAATTTGTGAACTTTCACACTTCCATGTTTTCTGCTCCCCACATCCCCTGGGCATCTCTATTCAATTCCTAGCCCTTAGGAGTTGAACTCTTTGCAAGTCCACACGTAAGTGAAATCTGTACTTTTCTTTCTCAATCTAAATTAACTCACCAGGTGGTGTGTCTCAAATTCATCCACTAACAAACGACAAGGCTTTCTTCCTTTTAAAGGTTAGACAATATTTCATTGTAAGCATACACATTTTTATCTAATCATCTTTTGTAATGATATTTTGTTTGTAAAGTAACAAATAGAGCTTCTTTGAAGATCAGAGTACAGAGCTAAACCAGCCTTTACTCCCAGCACTCCCGAGACAGCGGCAGGTGGATCTCTGTGGATTCAAGGCCACCCTGGGCTACGTGAAACTGAACCAGTCTAAAGAGAAACAGAGCACTGAGTCCGGAACTGATAACTCATACCTTTAATCCTAGTACTTGGGAGTCACATGCTTTTTATTCCAGCAGTAGGGGGGTGGAGACAGGAGTGATATGGCTGGGTGGAGAGAGAAATATAAGGTGAGAGGAGACAAGAGCTCAAAAGCAGTGTGAGGATTCAGTCTCAGGAGGCAGTCTAAGGAGGCAGTCTGGGGATGCAGTCTGAGGATTCGTAGAGGCAGGATCGCCCCTTCTGTCTGAGCGTTGGAAGAGGTAAGAACTCTTTTAGTGGCTGCTTCTCTGATCTTCAGCATTAACCCCTATAGCTGACTCTGGGCTTTTATTATTAAGAACAATTAGAATTCAGGCAACAATCTGTCATTGGGCATTTATATTGCTTCCCGTGCCTCTGCTTTTGTGAATAATGCTACAGAAAGCACAAGCTTGCAAACACCTCTTTGAGATCCTCATTTCAGATCTTGGCTACATACCCAGAAATCAGATGACTGGGTAGTCAGCAGCCTTTTGTATCTTTGTCACTTCCAGTCTCAAGGAGCAGTTTAGCAGATGTGAGTTGATGTCCCTTAAGCATCCCTCTGACATTAGGGATACTGAGCAGTTGCATAAACTGCTGGCTTTCATAGGTTACAGAAATGTGCGTTCAGATCCCGTGACCTTTGTAACTGGGTGAGAGATGTACTAGCGACTTCCATGCCATTCCTTTTTTTTTAACTTTCTTTCTATTTATTCTTTGTGTCTTTCACATCATGCATCTCAATCCCATTTCCCAGTCCCTTCGTATCTGCCATCTGCCCTTTCAAGACGGCCCCCCTTAAAAAAAATAAAATCAAAAGGAGGGCATCTTTCCCTCATCCATGCCACCACCTGGCAGATGAGAACGGCGCAACCTGCTCTCCCATTCTCGCTCCTTCAAGGTCTCGCCCATGCTGCTGTGAACAGGGTCAACCCTATTATGCTTCCCATGTGAGGTACAGGACCCTCTTTCCTGAGTACTTCAGCCAGTGGGGAGCAGGACCAGTTCTCCCTAGTGTTGAGGTCTTTTGTATATATTTTGCATATGAACCTGTCAAATAGGTGATTTATAAATATTATCTCCCAGTCTTTGTATGCTTTTTCAGGCATTTAATTGTTTGTTTAGTTGTTTGGGGGTTTGAGTTTAGTTTTTGTTTGTTTAGTTGGTTGGTTTTGGTTTTTTTACTACTCAAGTTTTTTTATTTCCTAACATTTACTTTTTTAAAATAAGGATGGGTGTGCGCATGTCACAGCCCATGAGTGGAGCTCAGAGGACAACCTGCGTGGACAACCTGCATGAGTCAGTTTTCTCCTTCCACTGTGAGGGTTCCAGGGACTGAACTCAGGTCATCAGGTTTGTGGGTCGGGCAAGCACTTACCCGTGGACCATCTCCTGGCTCAGAATTATTAATTTCAATTTTGAGTCATTGATTTATAGTCGATAGGAAGCCAGTGACTTTACATGCGATTGACTTTTGAAACTGGTATATCATTTTTAATTCTCTCCCCCGTCTCTCTTTCTCTCTCTCTCTCTCTCTGTGTGTGTGTGTGTGTGTGTGTGTGTGTGTGTGTGTGTGTGTGTGGTGTGGTGTGGTGTGGTTTGTATGCATGAGTTAATGTGCCTGCATGCTTGTGTGTGTTTGTGTGTACATGTGTATGTGCAATTGTATGAGTGTGTGCCTGCAAACTTTGCTAATTTCTGCATGTATAGTCATGTCTTCTGCACAACCAGGTAATTGCTTTTCCTTTTCCATTTTGGACACTTTCTATTTCCCTCTCTGCTCACTCTGACTTGAAACACCATTGTTGTGCTAAGCAGAGGTGATGCCTGTTGGCCTCCTTGTCTGTACTAGACCACAGTTTCTTCCCTGTCATGTCATCTGGGAGTTTTCATTTCTGGTTGTCTGGCTTAGGGTTTCATTTGTTGTGAAGAAACACCATGACCACAACAACTCTTATAAATTAAAAACATTTAATTGCCGTGGCTTACATTTTCAGAGGTTTAGATCAGTATCATAATGGTGGGAAGCAGGGCAACATTCAGGCAGATATGATGCTGGAGAAGTAGCTGACAGTCTTACATCTTGACTCACAGGCAACAGGAAGTGGTCTATCTCACTGGGCATGGCTTGAGCATATATGAGACCTCAAAGCCAGCCTCCACAGTGACACACTTCCCACAACAAGGCCACACCTACCCCAACAAGACCACACCTACCCCAACAAGACCACACCTATCCCAACAAGGCCACACCTCCTAATAGTGTTGCTTCCATTGGGGGCCATTTTCTTTAAACCACCACATTCCACTCCCTGCCCCAAAGGCTTGTAAACATATCATAATGCAAAAAATGTATTCAGTTCAAATTCGAAAGTTCCCATAGTTTAGCAACTTTATTTTAAACTTTATTTTAAAAGTCTAAAGTTCAAAGTCTCTTCTGAGATTGATGCAATCTCTTAACTATAATCACCTGTAAAATCAAAATCAAAAAAGATCACATACTTCCAGTATATAATGGCACAGCATATACATTATCAATCCAAAACATAGGAAAGGGAACATAGTGCGGAAATACTGGACCAAAACAAGACTGAAAACCAGCTGGGCAAGCTCCAAACTCTGCATCTCCATGTCTGATGTCAAAGGGCTCTTCAGATCTCCAACTCCTTTCAGCTCCTTTGTTGACTGCAACACACTTCTTTCTCTTGGGCTGATTCCACTCCCGATTAGCATCTTTACTTGGCCAGTGTCTCATGGCTCTGGCTTCTACAACAACCTGGGGTCTCCAAGGCAAACCAGCTTCATGTGATGCCCTTTCTAAGCCTCCACTCAGGGACACCCCTGAAACATGCCTGTCCTCCGCATCTTTCCTTAGTTGTGGAGGCAAAATCCATAGCCCCTTACTTCTGTTCTTAACTCCAGAACCACATGGACAAAGCTGCCAAGTTCTGCTACTTAATGGGACTGGAACATGACTCCATTGTTCACTTACATCTTCACTAACTTTCTGTTTTCAATGGTTACCTTCACTGCCTAACTTTGACTTTTCTGGAATTTATTCTGCAGACCATGTTGGCTTCAAACTCAGAGATCTGCCAGCCTCTGCTTCTGGAGTGCTGGGATTAAAAGCGTGAACCACCACACCTGGCTATAAGCTTTTCAGTAATTCCTTTTCACAAGTTGGAAACTTATCTAAGTGGGATCTTGCTCTGAATTCATGCCCTTTATTCCATTTCTTAATCTGTTTATTTCCTTGAACACAGGATTTAACTTCATTCCACTTCTTGTTGCTCCTTTTCCCCTCAGATTTTATATTTTGTAATTTACTCTGTTTAATTTGTTCTTCATTATAAATCCTTGCAAAAGTTACCACTAATAACTATATGACAGAGTCTATACTAGCCTATTTTGAGATTCTCCTGCCAATGGAATTTGCTGTGGGAACTCCTTCAACCAATAACTTTTAAGATACCGGCCCACTTTGGGTGTGGTTTCATGTGATATAAATGTGGATCTAAAGTGTGCATGGGCCTCTTGGCTGCTAGATTCGGTTCCAGTTCCCAGTGCACACAGAAGACTGCAGATTGCTACTCTTTCTGTGAGTTTATCCCCAAATAAATAAACATTTGTTATACTCCATTCCAGGTAGTGTGGACCTCTTTTGTACACCAACAGGAATTAATCCAAAACTTCTCACTTTAGCCTTAGGTAGACTTCTTTGGACAAGTGTGAAAGGCCTTCTTCACCAAAATATCACAAGTATGATCTTTAGTCCACATGTTAATGTTCTTCTCCCCCTGAAACCTCTTGTACCAGGTCCCACAGTTCAAATAACTCTTAGCACCACAGTCTTCCATGCTCCAAACAGTATGACCCATTAAACACCACTCAAAGCATTTAACTGCTTTTCTAACCCGTAGTCCCAAGGTTCATATTACTTCAAACAAAAGCATGGTCAGGATTATCACAGTAATACCCCAGTCCCTGGAACCAACTTCTGTCTTAGTTACAGTTTCTATTACTGTGAAGAGACATTATGAATACAGCAACTCTTATAAAGGAAAAATTCTTATAAAGAAAAAATTGGGGTGGCTTACATTTTCAGAGGATTAGCCCATTATCATCATTGCAGGAAGCAAAGCAGCAGGCAGGCACACATGGTGCTGAGAGTCCTACATCTTGATTCAAAGGCAACAGGAAGCAGTCTTTCTCACTGGGTATGGCTTGAGCATATATTAGACCTTAAAGCCTGCCTCCATAGTGACACACTTCCTCCAAAACGACCACACCTATTCCAACAAGGTCATACCTACTAATACTCCCTTTGGGGGCTATATTCTTTCAAACCACCACACTGGTCTTTATTACCTTGAGGTCAGTTTCTCTGATATCTGATTTATTAATTAAATAATTTCCTCAATTTTTTTCAAATCTATTTACCATTGCCTTTTGTAATGTCTGGTTTTCCTGTCCAGTGTTCTGCTCTAATGCCCTCATTGAGTATTCCAAGGTATGAAGTCTGTCCAGTAGAGACACTGTCTCATCCATGGACATAATCTTAATAGCATACATCTTACCTTTCTGTAGAGACATTCTATCAGTCAATCTGTCATACCCCTTTGACAGAGTCTGATTAATACATTCAACAGTACAAATTCTCTCAAATAATGTTTCGGCATCCACTATCATTGATTGGGTTTTATGTGCCAAATCATGTGTTTCCTTCTCCAGAGTGCTTAATCTTCCATTAAATGAAGTCATATCCTTCTTCATATTTCCAAACTCTTTTTTGAGAAACAGTTTCAGTCTGTAAAGACTGCACCATTTCTAAAAACACCTCATTCTTAGCCCTATTGTCAAACCATTCTTTTAAGAAAAAAATATTGAGAACAAAACTAATCCCCAGAATTAAGATTAGTGATGCAGAAGGGACATCATATAAGTCTTGTAAAACCTCGCTCATGTTGTAAGTAAAGAGACTATTGGAACCTTGGACGGTTAGGTTGTCTAACATATTGCTCTTTTAAATTAGCAACTTTTGATCTATATTTAGGATATTAAATCTTATCTATGGTTTAATTTGCTGCATTAAGTGCAATAACCATTACCTGCCAGTAGGTGTCACAGGTCACCTACAAACCTAACCCAGCGGGGTGTAATGGTGCACTGTGAACTCACATGGCCGGTCTGAAATCTGATTTTAGAGCAAAATGCTGAAAGATAAATCACTGACTGTGTGCTCTGCAGATGTCTCTAGAGCAGTGGAATAGGCAAATGCAAACAAATCATTAGAAAGGCATTGAATAGCTGGCTCAAACCAGGGAAGCCATGTCTCACCCAGATTTCTGTGGTGTGCCCTGGCAGGAGGCAAACAGTAAGGTGTGTGGGGACTTGAAGCCAATCCAAGGTGTGTAAAGAGAAAATATAAAGAATTGCAGCAAGAAAAGCCACTGTGAGAGATTCTATATTGAACTGCTGGCTCCACACATGGGCTGCAGTTGAGGACGGGCTCATGCCAAGCCAAGTTGGTGGCAGACAGCCGAGCCAGGGGGTTCTAAAACCAAACTTTGGGCGCCAGATGATGGTGTAAGTCACAAAACAATCCCACACCAGTTTGGAATTATAATTAAAAAAAGCTGTTTATTTAAGGGGAAAATATTTACAGATCACTGTCCCAGACAACAGCCCTCTGTGCAATCAGGAAAGAAGTCTAACAGCTGGAAGCCAGAAGTAAGAGAGAGAGCTCATGGCTACTACGGCTTTTTAAAGCAAAAGAGACCATGCCCAAGTGGGCTGGTATCTTAAAGGCTATTAGCTGAAGGAGCAGGAGCTTCCGCAGCACAGGCTGACCTCTAACTCACAACAATTCACCTGCTTCTGCCTCTGCCTCCCAATTGCTAGGATTAAAGGCCTGTCCTGCCACACTGGTCAAATAATTTTTATTTAATCTGATCTCTAACAATTCTATGCATGCATAAAGGATGTTGTGATTATTTTAACCCCCTACCCTCTCAACCCTCCCTTCCACACCTAGTAGTCTCCCCTAATCACTTTCAAACATTTATGTCTCCAGTTTTGCCTTTTGTTTTGATTTGTTTAAGGGTCAGTGAGTTTAACCAGGGTCATCTGTGTAACCACAGGGAGGTTCATCAGTGGGTACACAACTGAAGACAATGCCTGCTCCTCCTCCATAATCCATCAGTGACCAACACATCACGCCAACAGGAAGGGAGAGGGCTCTTTGAGTGCCTTCCCATCCATGACTTACTGCTCCACAGACCAGTCTTTTCAGACCCATTGCAGGCAGCCACAACCTGATGCAAAGTCATGGCGCCATTGTCTCTGTCACGGCCAGAAGACATTCCACAGCATTTCTCCCTATCTTCCAAATCTTATCTTCGTTCTCTCACCTCTTCCATGGTGGGTGAGAGTCTTAAGGGAGTAGTGCTCTAAATGTCCTGTTTAGGGCTCAGTACTCAACTGTTACTTTTTCTTATCACCTTAAGCAAGTGTGTATTTCTATACTCACTGCCAATCACTGGAAAGGGGCTTCTCTGATTAGGGATGGGAAGAGCACTTATCTTTGGTACAAACATAAATATTGAAGGCAGTTTGGCTATGTGACAATTAACAACAGAGTCACTTTGCTGCAACAGAAAAAATTTATGCTGAATAGGCAACCAAAGCTCAGAAGGATAAGCGCCACATGTTTCCTCTCATATGTGGATTCTGACTTAAGATGTTTAAACTGAAGTAGCTGTAATGGTAGGGAAACTAAACAAGGGCCTTTTGAGTGGAGGATGACTTAAGGAAGCAGGAATAGCCGGGCACAGATGATATGAAAACAGAGTGGAGGGAATAGGGGTGTGGAAGCATGGATGGAAATGGGGATGTGAGAGAAGGTAGGTAATGGTTAAACAACAGTAAGGATGCAGGAAAATGCCATAAAAAAACTTACTACCCCTTAAGGCAACTAAAAAATATAAGTTGAAAGAATGGTAGAGGCCTTTAATGGTGGAGGTAGAATGGTGGAGGCCTTTAATCCCAGCAGACAAAAGCAGATCTCTGAGTTCAAGGCCAGTCTAGTCTACAGAGCAAGTACCAGGAGAGAAAGGACTACACAGAGAAACCCTCCAAACAAACAAACAGGATGTATGTGTGTGTGTGTGTTTGTGTGTGTGTGTGTGTGTACCACAGGTAGTTGATAAGACTCTATTGCTAAACACACCACACATCTTAATTATAATAGAGAGGAAAGCAAGCTAGAAATGAGCTGTAAGCTTCCTCCCTGCTGACTAATGGTATCAGCAAGTGCTACGCAGGCCAGTAGGGGGAAAAGATACACATGAACTAGAATAGTAACCTCCCAAGCAAGATGTGTGCACCTGCACAATAGTAGCATCACTGTTGTAGGGTAATCAACCTCTCTCTGATCAGGTGATTTTTAAAGCATATTTATTTTGTGTATAAGTACACATGTCTGAGTATATGTTTGCACACCACTTACAAGTAAGAACTCTCAAAGCTCTCAGAAGTCAGAACACTCAGAAGGCATCAGATCTTCTGGAATGGAATTATATACAAGGTTGTGAGCCACCATTTTGGGTGCTGGGAATTAAACCTGGATCCTCTGCAAGAACAGTAAATACTCAAAACCACTGAGCCATCTCTCCAGCCCCTGATTATGTGGGTGTTTTACACTTCATTATTAGTATGTTTATTGCACTGATTGACTTGCATATGAAGTCAATCAGGATTTTGCACGTACTTTGTCAGAGGCATGATCCTTCTCTGTGGTATATTTCTTTCACTTCAGTATCAGGTTAATGCTGGCCTCAAGCTGATGAGTCTGAAAATTTTATGAATTCTATTTTTTTTTAGTTTAAGGATAAATATTGCTTTTGATTCTTTAAATGTTTGACAGAATTCATTCGTTAAATCATATTGATCAGACTTTTCATTTATGGGAAATTTTCATTACTGACTCGGTATTGTTGGTATCTTTAAGCCTTATTTTCTTGATTGAGTTTTGATAAAGTATGTTTTATCAATTGTTCTTTTTTAATTGCAGATACTTATTTGAATAAAATTCATTAAACAACTGTTTATTATAGGCTATCCAGTTTGAAGTCAAATAATTTTTCATTAAAATTTATTTCTTTTAATTTTTAGAACATCACAGATATTTCTGCTATTCATCAAGGACTGATTCACCCATACATTCTTATAATTCCCACACACACTCAAGCCAATGTTTATTTAACAGTTTATAAGTAATTAATTTAGTTGGCATAAAAAATAATGAGTTTAATTTTGACACTTTCATATTCTCAGGGCACTTTCTTCTCTACTCGCCTCCTTCAGTCTCCCATTGATCCCTTTTCTCTCTGCAAACATCATCCTTCTGCTTTCATGGTGGATACCCACATAGAATAATATATATTTATATTTATAAAGTATTTGACTCACAAGCATAAGAATCTGAATTCAAATCCTCAGAACCCATGTAAAGCCAAACACTCATCCATAATCCGCAGAGAGACAAGAAAATTCTCAAAAGCTCACTGGAACTTAGCCTGTCAAATGCAGTTTGAACAGCGGGGAGACCTGTCCCAAACAATGTGGACAGTAAAGACTGAAATCTGAGGATATTCTGTGATCTCTAAGTATGTGCTTTGGCCTCTTCACACCCGTACTCACACACAAACAGCCTCACATCATGTACGCAGACATACATTTATCACACATACACAGTCTCTAGTTTCATTTCTATTGCTATGATAAAATACTCCAACAAAGAGCAATTAATGGGGGAAAAATGCTTCTTTCAGCCCACAAGATCACAGCCCCAGGTTATACTCAATAATTGTGAGGTAGTCAAGGCAAGAACCTGAAGCAAGTTCACAGTCGAGCACAAAGAGGGATAGAAGCATCATGCTTAGTGCCCAGCTAGCTTTGTCTACTCTTACATCATTCAGGGATGAAAATCTGGGAATGACATCACCCACTGAAAGGCTGGGAATTACAACATCAATTAAGGCAATCAATATAATTTTTCACAAATATAGCCACAGGTCAATCTGATCTAGACAATGCCTCATTAAGACTCACTTTCCAGGTGATTGTGCATTGTGTCAATCTTTTAGATAAAACTAACTCCTGCTCTGTCTCTCTCTCACACACACACATACACAGTGAAGTAAAAAAAAAAATAAGTCTAGGTTCCACATATGATAGAAAACATGACCTTTATGACTCTGAGTCCACCTTATTGCTAAACATGATAATCTCCAATTCAACCGATTTTCCTGTAAAGATTATGATGCCATTTGTTCCTACAGCCTTTCTAAGACCAAGTTTTCAACAACATTATTAAGATAATACCAGAAACCCCACTTTTGCCTGGAGTAGTAATGCCTGTCTTTAACCTCAGCACTCAGAGAGGCAAGCAGATCTCTATGAGTTAAGGCCAGCCTAGTTTACATAGCAAGTTCCAGGACAGACAAGACTACATAGAACCTGTCTCAAAGAAAGAGAGACAGAGACAGAGAGAAGGAGGGAGGGGGATGGAAGGAGAGAGGGAAGGAAGGAGGAAGAAAACCACACTTCTCTCATGTTTATTTGAAATGTAGCCTAACATATAGTTGTACATAGTAGATGTGGCATGGATATAAGATTAAATTTTAATTTACATGTATTTAAATCAAATTATGCATGTATTGCTCAACAGTGCATTCTCTAGGTTCCTCTGCTGAAACGTTCTCATACTGAAGGAAAGAATCAGCAGTATCTCATCAAGCTGCTTCGTAGTCCAGGAGAAGACACATCACTCTTGTACAAATGCCACATGACTGCCGAGGATATAACAAGCACAACAAGGAAAGCTAGAGTTCAGGTCTCCCAGATTAGTGAAGCAGCTCCTCAGGCACCTCAAGCATTCTAGGAACTCTAACATCTGCTAGAGAGGCATACAGGATTTTGTAGAGACCATGCATGAGACCAAGAGATAAAGGCACTTGGAGTACAAGTAAGGGTAATTTATTCCATGAGCTCAAGTAACATAACTAGGCCACCTTGTATCAATTTAAAATGTAACAAATGATTGTTTACCAGATCAAAGAATGAAGAGTCAGATAATCAGAAGTAAAGAACTGACAAATATGCAAATCCTACAACAGTTACTAAAAAGAGGGAAGGTCGAATTGCTAAGATCCTTCATAAAGTCACTCTGTTAACTGAGATTATAAAATTAACCCATAAATGATTATCTATTAGATGAGTCTCTAAGATAAAGTTAGGGAAGTGGGAGAAATGACTCAGTGATTTACAGTGTTTGTTGCTATTATTTTAATTAATTTTTATATATTCAATTTTTATTTTTAATTTTTTATTCATTTTACATACTAACCACAGTTCCCTCTCCCTCCCCCATCCACTTCTCAGAGAGGACAAAGCCTGGTACATCAAGCTGAGGCAGGTGTTTGCTGTTCTCACAACAGATAAGAGTTCAGTTCCCATCATGCATGTCAGGCAACTTGTAACTGCCTGTAATTCCAGCTGTAGGGAATCTCACACTCTCATGACCCCCATTGCACTTGCATACATGTACACACACATACACAGAGAAACACACATATACACATAAATAAAATAAAAACTGAAGTGTTTAAAATTTAAACTAGATGGGCAGGAGAGATGGTTCAGTGGTTAAAAGCACCAGTTGTCCCTCCAGGGGATACAGGTCAATTCCCAACACCCACATGGCACTTAAAACTTTGCATGACTCCAGTTCTGTGGGATCTGATATCCTTCTCTGATTTTCTTGGGCACCAGGCACCCACTTGATATACACACATACATGTAGGCAAAACACTCATGACCACAAAATAAATAACTATTAAAGAAAAAGAATATCATTTAAAGGTGGAGACACATGACCATATATTTGAAAGACTGCACTAAATGTTTCCTAAGAACAATTATTTCAATTTAGTAAAGCAAGTTTCAATTGCACAGTTATTTTCGTTTCACTGAATACGACTTTTGGAAAACAGAGCTAATCTTTGTGAGCTCCTCTACATTCCTGGTGGAATCTCTTACATGGATGAGGCATGGGAAAATGCTTATATAAATAGCAATTTTGTACCTCATTTAGGAAGAAGGAAAAGATGGTACAATCAGAGTTTACTAACACTACCACACAAAGCATAATATTTTTAAACAAAAATATTAATATTTCTGAAAACACATTCCATATAATCCAGAAATATATTTCAACAATTCCCAAACCTGAATGAAACCCTACTAAAATTGTGATATTTTTATTTCCAAGTATCTCATTAAATAAGCAAATATAACCAGGCAATGGTGGCACACGTTTTTATTCTCAGGACTTAGGAGGCAGAATCAGACAGATCTGTGAGTTTGAGGTCAGCCCAGTCTACAGAGCAAGTTCCAGGACAACCAGGGCTACATAGAGAATCCTTGTCTCAAAAATTATTTTTAAAAATCAGATATAATCATGTTTACTTTTATTTCAAGGAAATGAGACAGAGAAATCATCTAGAATTTTCTATAAAATGAAAACCCATTTTAAATTAATCAGTTGATTTTCTCCTATCCTGGGCTCAGTGCTAATTTACAGAACCTGTTTTCTAGCCTGGATGGTTTTATGAAATGCTAACCCTAACTTCTGCAGAGAAGGAAAACTCAAGTCCAGGTAATATCACTCAAAACAAAAGTTAAAATACTTGAAAATGACAGAGCAACACTAAATTTTATGTCAAGTTGAAGAAAACTTGTTTTTGTGAACCAGAGAGAATGTTTTTGTGAACTAGAGAAAAACATGTTTTTGTAAATTAGTCGTGACTTTCTTCCCTTTCACCTGATATAACCAATCATAGTAAATGCCCTTTAAATGAGCCAATCCCTGCGTTTGACAAACAACCCACTGTAACCCCTCCCTGAAAATGTGGTTTTTGCCTTTAAAAGCAGCCTGTAGTAGCTGGTTGGGGCTTTTCTCCCTCACCTGGCTGAGGAGCCTGTTTGCGCAAATGAGAATAAAATTCCTCTTGCTTTTACATCAACCGGACTGGTGAGTGGTTCCTTGGGGCAACCCTCTGAGGAGTTAGCATCCCAGAGTTGGGGTCTAACAACATATGTCACATGAAAGGCATAGAGACAGGAAAGTCATTTTGTTGAGACTATATGTTAAGTCCTAAAAGGTTACTGGAATTCAGTGAAATTCATAAAAGGTGAGAGAGTTATTAATTCTCAGACAATAGTTTGGGTGTGAGGAAAGAACTTTCATTGTGGGAGCTGTGTAGAAAGTTAAAAATGAGAGCTTTATTGCTAGCATAAATAGTAAAACGACTTGGCAATAAGAGTTATTGTGTAACCAGGCAGTGGTAGCACGTGCCTTTAATCCCAGCACCCAGGAGGCAGAGGCAGGCAGATCTCTGTGAGTTCGAGGCCAGCCTAGTCTACAGAGCAAGTTCCAGGACAGGCTCCAAAGCTACATAGAGAAACCCTGTCTCGAAAAACCAAAAAGAATTGTAGTGTGTAACATTTACCTAAATTGTGCTAGTGTGTTAGTATTAATAAAAACTAGGGGTTCAGAAATTGAGATTAAAAAACTGATAATCTAAGGAATAGTGGAGACATGATCAACTAACCCTACATCACATTTTCTGATCAAAACACCTGGAAGTCCCCGTCAGCCCCACCTTCTCTCTTCCTGTCCCTCTCTATCCAACTTCCTCAGTCCTCCAGCATCTCTACAGCTAATCCAGTTGGGCAATAGCTGACTCTGTCCTTGATTCAAGGTGTTTGGGGCACCATGGAGTACCAGTGAGAACAATTCTCCAACAACAGTAGAGCTACAAGGAAAACAGAAGAAAAATCATGTGAAAGATGTGTTGGATGGAGCCATGGAATATCTGTGCTCTCATCATCCTGAGTATATATAAAAAGACAAGCAAGACAAATCTAGCTACACCTACCGGTGCTCAGTTAGCACTTGGGAGGCAGAGGTAAGTGTATCTCTGTGAGTCCCAGGCTAGCCAGGTCTATTTCAAAGAAGAAGAAAAGAAAAGAGAGCCCTAAGTCTAAACATGCTGTATAGAAAAAAGAGGCAAATCAGAGACCCTACCTCTCAAGATGAAAATGCTTTGTTCCTGGCAGTGTGATTTGTATGGGAAGCTGGCAGGCAACTTACAGGGCTCCATCAGCTTTGATTTAGAGAAAATTTTTAATGAAAGTGGTATTCTGGAAGTATAAATAAAGTATGAGGTATTTCAAAATATATAACCACAAAAAAGTTTATTCTTAATTTTCCTATATTATACAAAAAATGTTAGGCATGTAATATGGGAAAAAGAGCAGAAGAGACACAGAATAAAATTCACTGTGCCTTCAGACAGAAATTTAGAACAATTTTTTTCAATTAAATAAATTACATTTGGAGATAAACTCTGACCTTCTTTGTTATTTAGATTTTAAAACAGAAGCTTATGACATGTCACCAAATGGACAACCACACTGTTATTTTTTTCTAACCTTCAGATTTGGCCAGATTTTGTCAATAAACCTGCTGAAAATTGAATAGAAATCTCCCACAAGATGGCCCCTCTGAGCGCATTTCACAATTTGGATTATGAGCAGCAAGCAGCTCGGACTGAAATGAACAGTGCTCGCAACTGCTGCTCCTTTTCTGGCTTAAAAAAATGCTCGTGTGGTAGCTGAGAACAGAAAAGAAGCAGCTTCTATGAGGATGGATGAGACATTTGTAATTAATAATCTCCCCATACTGCTAAAAGTCCCAGGTAAACAATAATGGGAATCGTGTGTTCTTGTTTCTCGTGCAATTTCGCCCCTCGTCATAGTCACCGGGCTCCTTGGGACACAGAATGACAGGAGGGGGGCACAGCATCCAATGCTTCCACAGACAATAAGTGATTGCCGGACCAAAGACAATGACAGTTTTTGACAAGGGCAGCCCTGGGAATCAGCCCCACTTGGCCGCTGCTAAGAACACAGATATTGAATGAATGGCTAATTTGGTATATAAATATTGAAAGCTTTCAAAGAAAAACTGGCCTATAATTCCTATTTACCTTTCTTTAGAAAAATTCAAATGTCTATAATGTTTGCAAGAATACAAAATGAACCCTCAAATATGTTACAGTGAGATTTAACAAATACTGAAATTTGCACGTGTTTTCACTATCTGTGTGTGTGTATGTGTGTGTTTTCTTGATACCCAGGCCCTTTATTTCTGTTTCAGTCATGTCTCCTTTGAGGATGTGTCAGTAGAATTCTCTTATTAAACACAATGACACAATGAAATGAGCAGGAAATCTGACAGACATCAAATACCCCTTTCTAATACATAGTTAACAAATTTTACCAGTTGTCTTAGTAATGATCTTTATAGTATTTTTTTTTAAACAAACAGCTTTGAAGAAGAAAAATAAAATGATGTAGAGATGTCCACATCTTAATCCTGGTTGTCCTGGAACTCCATTGCTAAGTAGATCATGCCGGCCTCGAACTCAAAGTTCCATCTGCCTTTGCGTCCTGAGTATTGAAGTTAAGGCCATGTCCTACCAGCGTGGATGCCCTCTACTACCACCTTGTCTCTGAGCAAGTTCGTGACTTCTCTAAGCCACCATTTCTTATATGTAAAATAAGGGCCATTTTTTACAAAACAGAATTTTTTTTAAAACAGTCAAAGAGTGAATGTATGTTAAATGTATCTAAAGTGAAGGTGTGTGGCCTAGAATGTAAGAGAATTTAATAAAATTTCAACCTTGCATGAAATTTTTTTTTCCCAACAACTATGTTAGTTTAAAAAAAAAAAAAAGTCTGGCAAAATAAAGAGTTTATGCTCCAAAATTTGATCTCTCGGTTTGCCATAGCTTGTAGCACGCTGGTTTCCAACTGAATGCTCTTATCCCAGCGCCGTCGAGGGCATGTCACAGCTAATTATCTGTCATCACGCCCTGTTGCATAGGCGGTACCTTGCCTGCTGCTGCTGGGACCTCACGCTGTCTGTTGATTCATTTGCATTACCTCCCGAGAGTCTCCGCTGTGTATGGAGCACACAAAGCGGAGCCCAGGGGCTAACTGGCAGGCCCGTCTGAAACGCAGAACGTTTCTAAGTCCCCTCCTCATTACTTAGTAAGTAATGTGGGGATGTTCGCTGCTTCACGCGCTCTGGCAATGTAAACGGTCATCTGCTGCTTCAGCTGCTTCCCTGCGTCTGGGGTGCAGAACCACATCGCAGGAGGAACTGCACTTGCACTTATGCAAATCGTGATGGGAGCGCCGGGGTTTGGCAGCATTCCTTTCAGAAGCCTCCTTTGTGGCTGCACCGTCTGCCTGTTTGGTGCTTCCAGGGCTTTGTGAGGCAACCTCAAAATAGATATTGCCGGGCTCAAGTTCTTTCCATGTTCCTGTACCGAGGAGAGGCTCCAGCTCTTCCCAACACTCTTAGCGCTCCCGGTTCATGGTCTCTGACAACCACAATGCTTCAATTTCATCTCTAAACTACGCATTTGAGACAGAATCGGCTTGTGTATATCTAGCTTTTCAAATTAAGGGGGAAGTTCTTTCTTAACTGATTCTTCAGGTTAGATTTGAAATACAGAAACAAATTTTTACACAGCATCTACACATAGCACAAAGCACTAAACTGTTGGAAACACACTCTCACACACACACATATATAATGTTGCACACATTCACACACATATATAATGCTGCACACAATATATATAATGTTGCACGTACACACACACAAAGAGAGAGAGAGTGTGTGTGAGAAATACATAGTCACGTTCTGTCCCAATAGTAAACTTATTATCATTATGGGTAGTACATAGTTTTCAAGTAATAAAATAAATTTGATTCAGATTTTTGTTCAGTACCTTTCATCTACTGAACTCCCAGCAAAGATGAGCTTCATGACAGGGCACCAAAAGGACACAGATTCTGCTTCATCTTTCTTAGTTTGTTAATGAGTGAGAATTACTGGTTTATCTTTCTGTTTTCTCTACATTGTGTTATGCTTTTCATGACAAGATACTTCTATACCAAATAAATTCCTAGTTGGCATGGAACAAAAGAAAAACCAAAGCATTATAATAATAATAACCATAATAATAATAATAAAATTGAGAAGTGGACCAGGAAACTTGTAAAGACCACTGGAGAGCCTCAGTGCTTAGAGCTGATTTCCTCTAGGTGTCAGTATAGTCCTAGAAGTTACAAATTCTAGCTGTAATGCAAAAATAAGAGCACAGTAAAATGTTTATTGACAGTCCATACTATGTATGCATTTGAACGGTTTTTCTTTTGAAAACTGAACTAAATTTGCAACTATGAATGTTCATGTAAAGATGGCAGGATAGATTTTGTTCTAGAACAAAACACGGCTGACATATTTCTACAAACATAGCTGTTCTCAGCGTCTTCAAATCGTGCAACCTTATCATTCAGTGTAGGGCAGTGATAGTGGAATTAAGGATGTCCCATGCTGAGACATTAGTATTTTAAAAGCTCAGTAAGTTTCATTATCTTACGTGGTTATTGATATAACTGATGATGATTGAACTCAGTTTAATCTGCCCATTGGAATAGTCTTGCATTAAAAAAAGGGTTAATGGATAATCTGTGATTGACAGTCTCTAAGGCTCTTGCTAAAATCATTGGAAATTCAAATAAAATATAAAACATTCTAGTGACAACTTCCTCAAATAATGGCAAAATACAAAGTTGTTTCTTATTTTTAAACCCAGAAGGAGCTAAGCCAGATAGAACACTGCAGTGAAGGTAAATAAATATATGTTTATCTAATTCTCTGCTTGAATTGGTGACAAATTCTTAGCCATTGCTTAGCCATTATTCTTTGGCCCCCAGCTCATAAAAACAATGACACAGAGAATTATTATTAATAACCTGTGGCTTATGCTTGTCCTACTAGGTCTTATAATTTAAATTAATCCATTTATATTAATCTATATTTTGCCTCAGTTTTTTACCTCTCTTCCATCTTTCATCTCCTGCTTTCTCTATGTCCTCTGGTACCTAGATTAATCTCCTCTTTTTCTCCTTCTGCCCGGAAGTCCCACCTAATCTCTTCCTGCCTAGCTATTGACCATTAAGTTCTTTATTAAACCAATCAGAAGGTGCCTTGGCAAAGACATCATCACAGTGTACAAAAGGATTATTCCATAGCACTGTTCTGAGCTCCTGGTCTTCTCAATATGTGTCACCCATCAACAACTCAACTGATCATCTTGCTCACAGTTAAGATCAAAATTCTCCAAAGAATAGATGGCATTCATATCACAAATGAGGGCTTATTTCTCACTTAGAAACAAAACAAAACGAAACAAAAGAGGTGTGGTAAGCCTCGTACTCATCAGATGGAGGCAGGCAGATACCTGAGTTTTAGGCTAGCTGGGTCTACAGAGCAAGTTTCAGGCCAGTCAGAGCTACACAAAACAAACCATACTTTTATTTAAATAAAGATTCTTAAATAACATTCTAATGCATCTTTACAGTAATTGTATTTTATGTTTAAAGTATTGTGATGGCTATTCTTGGTTGTCAACTTAACTACATCGGGAATAACTAAAACACAAAAGTCTCTAGACACCTGTGAGGAATATTTCTTTAATTAAATCGTTTGAAGTGGGAAGACCCATTCTTAATCTGGATCTTTTGAAGTCGGAAGATGCACCTTTAATCTGGGCTACATTTTCTGGTGACAGCTTATATAAAGGAAATGGAAGCAGGACGTTTTTCCTCTTTGTTTACATGCCCTCCCTCTGAATGGCAAGTCCATTCCTTCACTGGCATTAGAGCTGACTTATTCATAATTACAGTGTATACTGGGACACTCATGGACTGAAGAACTACTGGATTCTTGCACTTTCTGTTAGTAGATGGTTATCATTGGCAGAGCTGGACCACAACCTCTAAGCCACTCTAATAAATCCCATATATAAATATAAATCTCTTAACTTCCAAGTCAGTTTTGCTGAGCTGAGCCCAGGATTTGCTCTGGACTGCCCTGTCTCTTGAGGCTAAGGCAAAATCCTCCTTGTCTTTCCTGGCTTCTAGAATGTCAAGGCTTTCTTTCCTTAGCTCGTGCGCCTTCCTCCAGCTATGAACTCTGAGGCCTGCATCTCCCACCGCTGTCACAAAGCCTTCTTTGCTTCTCTTTATTGAGTCTTCCCTTGACTCCACTCTGTCAGGAAATATGAGATTGCATTTCAGACCCTCCCAGGTAATCCATGATAATCTTCCCGTCTTGAGATCTTAATCACATCTGCAAAGTCCACTTTATCCCACAAGGTAACAATCACAGTCCCATAGATTATGGAGTAGGCAACTTCGGAGCCAATCCTCAGCCCTTCACAAATGGTTCCTTTGTGAGAAACTGGCTCAGCTATTACCAGCAGAGAAAAATGAAGCCAGTTCCAGATTCTTGATGTTTCCTTACTAAACTCCCATGAAAAGTTTATCCTTAACTCTCTTCTGGCGATGATCAGGGGCAATAAATCAAGACTACAAAGCTGACTGAAGGATTCTAAGTCACTGTCATAAATCTTGAGAGAAATTTCCCGTTCTTCAGTTATTTCCCGCCTACCCACATGAGTCTGTTGGAGGCTGCTTCTACTGAAGTTGCTTGTGCTCTCAACTCTGTGATCTCACCCTGAACATACCTTAAAATCCTTCATAAAACCAGTCTGTTCGGTTTTTCCCTTCTTAAATGCTCACATAACTAAAATGTTTCTACTACCCAAATTAAACACTACAATTCCAGAACAATTTTATAAACAATGAACCAGGTGCAGTAGTGCAGGCATTCGATCACAGCACTCAGGAATCAGAGGACCTCTGTGAGCTCAAGGTCAGCCTGGGCTCCACAGGCCTGACCTGCACAGTGAGTTCTAGATAGCCAGGATGACACTGTAAAACCTTTCCAGGAAGAGGAGGGGTATTGTTTACACAATAGAGAAAACAACTTTAAATTCACATGGAATCGTGAAAAACTCCAAACAGCCAAAGGAACAAGGCATGCAAAGGTAGAGGTGTCACAGGACCTGATTTCAAGACATACTCTCAAAACTAAAAGAAATTGTTAGAGAGAAAAACACAGAACGAGCCACTGTAGCCAAAGCAACATAAGGGCATGACAAATACATAGACCGGGGGGGGGGGGGGAGGTTTACAGAGATTCCAGAAATAAACCCATGTGTCCACAACCAACCAATTCTCAAGGAAGGCATCAAACTGTAATAAGGACAGCCTCACCAATAAACAGTGTTGGAAAAACTAGATACCCATGGGGGAAATTTACCTCCATCACTCATTGTCTGGTTACAGTTACTATTGCTGTTACAAAACACCATGACCAAAGCGACTAGGTGAGGAAAAGGTTTATTTGGCTTACACTTCCACAGCACTGTTCACCATCAAAGGAAGTCAGGACAGGAACTCAAACATGGCAGGAACCTAGAGGCAGGAGCTAATGCAGAGGCCATGGGGGGATGCATTTACTATCTTGCTCCCTGTGGCTTGTTCAGCCTGCTTTCTTATAGAAACCAGGGCCACCAACCTAGGGATGACCCCACACACAATGAGCTGAGCCCAATCTTAGGTAGGCATTTTCTCAACTGGAGTTCCCTCCTCTTAGGTGACTCTAGACTGTGTCAGGTTGATATAAAATAAGCCAGCAGACTCAACCTATATAAAATCAGCTCAAAATAATAGGATAGTTTAATATAAGATTTGAAGTGGCATATGAAAATGACTAAAAGAAAATGAAACAAATACTTCAAGAAGACAGTACAAAATATGAACACAGAACCTGACACCCAAGGCAGAAATGTCACCATGGTCAAACAAACAGCTGACAAAGTAGGGAGACCACCTACAGATGGGAGAAAACACTTACCTACTATTCATCTGACAAGTAAAGGAAAAGCTTAAAAGTCTAGAACATATAAATAGCTCAAAAACCTTAAATGCAAAGGAAGAAGTAAATAATTATATTACTAATAGGCGAATGATTTGAAGAGAAAATAAGGAAGAGAAAGGGGAATTCTTCCCCACAGTTGGGATGGAAAGTATTGCAGCCATGTGAAAAGCCTCTAGGGTGCTTCCTCAGAAAACTGCCAATAGACTCACCATGTGACCCAGCTGGGTGTTTTGTTGCATACATGGCTGTTTACCACGGAAGCTAGATGAGGGTTTCACAGCCCTTAGAACTGAAGCTAGAGATGGTTGTGAATCACATGATCACCATATGGGTGCTGAAAATCAAACCGAGATTCTCTGCAAGAGCAGGAAGTACTCATAAACACTGAGCTATCTCTCCACCAAGACCACTCTGTTAACAGCGATTCTTTCTCTGCCCCACCTGCTATCTCCCAAGTAACCATATGGAGACTTCTTACTAATTATGAAAGTTCAGCCCATAGCTTGGGCTTGTCTCTAATTAGCTCTTATAACTTAAATTAACTCGTTTCTATTTATCTACATGTTGCCATGTGAGTCGTGATTTTCACCTCTCCTCCTGTGTGTCTTGCTCCTTTTGTGTCTGGCTGGCAACTCTGCTTTCTTCTTCCCAGCATTCTCTCTGCCCCCAAAATCTTGCCTAGCTATTCATCATTTAACTTTTTATTAAACCAATCATAGTGACATATCTTCACACAGCATAAAGGAATATTCCACAATACCATACCTTTTAACTATTATGTATATGAGTATTTTGCCTTCATGTATGTATCTGTACTACATGTCTGCCTTGTGTCCATAAAAGCCAGGGGATTACATCAGAAGCCCTAAGATTAAAGTTATAGACAGCTATTTGATGCCATGTGGGTCCTGGGAAATTGAACCTAGAACCTCTGGAAGAGCACCCGGTGCTCTTAACCACTGACATCTCTCCAGCCCATAAATATCTCCAAAGGAAATTATGCCAGCATATCAAAGACCTGCATACCCATTTCTGCTCCAGCACCACTGTCTCCAATAGCTAACATGTGGAATTAACCTAAGTGCCTGTCTGGGTTCACAAAAGAAATTTGGTACTCACATGGAGTGGAATATTATTCAGTCATGAATAAAGTGAAATCCTGTCATTTGCAACAAAACTGGTGAAAGAAGAGAACATTGTTTAGTCAAATAAGTCCCATACAAAAGACAAAGACCACACGATTTTCCTCATAAGCAAAGGTTGAAAACCTGTATGTAAAGTGATGATAAATGGGACTGGAGAAATGACTCAGAAGTCAAAAGCTCTTGCTGCTTTTGAAAAAACCCAGGTTTGGTTCCTAGCCCCCACACCAGCTTACCTCTAGTTCCCTGTAATCTGACACCCTCTTCTGGCTTCTAAAGGCACCAGGCACACAGGTGATGTAAATGAATAAATAAATTTTAAGCAGCAATTCCTAAGGTTGATAAGGGTGGTTGGAAAGGAGGGTGGATAAAGAAAATGTATTTGACTGAGTGATGGTGGGGAGGTAAAGACAGGCAGATCTCTATGAGTTCGAGTTCAGTCTGATCTACAAAGTAAGTTCCAGTACAGCCAAGGATACACAGAGAAGCCCTGTCTCCCTGTCTCAAAAAAACAATAAACAAACAAAAAATCTGTATTTGACTAGAGCATGTTATATATACATTTTGAAATATCACACTAAACCTCATCAATATGTACAATGCATTTCAGTCAAAAACAAAATGCTAAAAATATGCTTAAGAAAAAAAATGCCTTTATGAGCTACAGCCTTCAGAAGAAATGCCAATCTCCCCGACCCCATGCATGCTTGTGAAATTATCTTTCTTTTAGATTCAATAATTGCCTGAAAGCAAGTTCCTCACTCATGGTTCACTGCAGGTTACAAATTCTCCTTGGGAGTTCTCAATCTTCCTCATTGTTTTAATCACTTTTCCTGAAACAATAATTCTCAACTTCTTATTCTGTAGTCTCTCTGGTCCCAAGTGACATGTCACAGAACCCAGTGAGGCCTAAAACCACCAACAGTAGTGACCCATGTGTGTTGTTATCCCCTATGTACATGTGGATCATAGAGTTTAAGTTTATAACATAAGCAAAGTAACAGATCAATAATAAGTAATAATGCCATAGAGCCATGTGCTGTAGTAGTTATGAGGAGGTCGGCTGTTGTGCTTTGGGCAGCTAAGGAAAATAACTGCAACTAAGCATGAGCACTGTCATATTATGGCAGCCAACTAGTGTTGCAAGGAACTGCTTGATCGTCCCAGCCACCCAGAACCGAAACAATCACATAGAAACTGTAATAATTAAAATACTACGTGGCCCATTATCTCTAGCTTCTTATTGGCTAACTCTTACATGTTAATTTCACCCATTTCTATTAATCTGTATATCACCACGAGGTCGTGGCCTTCCAGCAAAGTTTCAGCACGCCTATCTCCAGCAGTGGATCTATGGTGTCTCCCTGAATCCGCCCTTCTTTCTCTCAGCATTCAGTCCAGTCCTCTCCGCCTACCTAAGTTCTGCCCTATCAACAGGACAAGGCAGTTTCTTTATTCATTAATGGTAATCACAGCATACAGAGGGACTACCACATCAAACCAGAGCTAAGGAACTAATATCTACTATATTCAGGGGGCATGAACTCTGTGAACACTATAGACAGAAAGAAAACTCATGTCCTGAATGGCAGGAGTGGGAAGGGTGGCAATATTTCACCACAATATTCAGAACAGAGCCTGGCGGTGGTGGCACATGTCTTTAATTCCAGTTTCAGAAGGCAGAGGCAGGCGGAGTTCGAGGCCAATCTGGTCTACAAAGAGAGTTCCAGTACAGCCAGAGCTGTTACACAGATAAACACTGTCTCGAAGAAAACAAACAAACAAACATAATCCAAACAGTACACAACTTGAAACAAACATTTCCAAGTTTTTCCTTAAATATTTTGAAATACAAGTTGACAGTAAGGGACGGGATAGAGAGAACACAGCCGTCACCGTGAGCTACAGTTCCACATGTTAACCTGCAAGGCAGTCCACTCCAGCTGACAAATCATCTAGAGCATCAGTTCTGTATAGTGCACCACACAGGCTGCCTCCTTCTGCCTTGCCCTGAGCCAGAGTGCACATTGCACCATTCATGAGGCACTGCCCCAAACAGGAACCAATCTGGATTCCCTCTTTCTCCTTCACCTTCCAGTTGGGTCTCCTGAAGGCGTAAGTCATAAAATAATCCCACACCAGTATGGAATTGTGATTAATAAGATGGTTATTTATTTAAAGGGAAAAACTTACAGATCACTGTCCCAGACAACAGCCCTCTGCACGATCAGGAACGAAGTCTAACAGCCAGAAGCCGGAAGCAAGAGAGAGCACACAGCTACCACTGCTTTTTAAAACAAAAGAGACCACGCCCCAGTGGGCTGGTATCATAAAGGCTATTGGCTGAAGGAGCAGAAGTAGCTCCCACAGCAGTCTCCCATCTTTGTAATCAATATACATGATGTCTGCTCTTTTATTCTCCAAAGTATGGCACAGCTCTCTTTTTTTCTCTAATCTTTTACTAAACCATCCCAATGTTTCTTCTTTTTTTTCTTCCTGTTTTAGACTTTTCTGCCTGCCCAGTTGAGTGCTGAGTGTTTAGGGAGGTTTTGTTTGTTTAGGGATTTGGGGAGTGTTTTTGTTATTGTGTGTGGCAGAATCTCAGGTAGCCAAGGCTTGCCCCACTACAGAGTTTATAAAAGGCCTATGACATTTTCTTCTGTGAAGCTTTCAGGATATTAACACATGGGGAAAATGGCACAGTTCCCCAAGGGGTGCAGTGGCCACTGTGGATGGTTTAGGGCAGCGGCAGATGGGAGACCACAGTGGGCCATGAGGGGCAGCCAGTCCCATCACCCAAGACCTCTGTGGGTTCCAGGCAGGTGAGAGACTGGTCCCAAGAGGAGCTTCTGTGTGTGAGAGAGACAGCTAGGCACACCGTGCAGAGAAAGTGGATATTTATTTAGTGGGTTATGGAGAGAAAAGGGAAAGGGGGGAAGGGGAGAAGGGGGAAGAGAGGTAGAGAGAGAGAGAAAAAGAAACAGAGAGAGGGGAGAAGGGAAGAGGAGAGGAGAAGCTACCTCTTTGGGAGAGAGACCGAAAAAGAGAGCTCAGGCTGGAAGCAGAAGGAAGATCCGCTTGCCTCTGTGGAAGGGGTAGGGAGTGGGTGGGGCTTGTCTCTTAAAGGGACAGGACTGACCTTTACAAAAAATTCCAGAGCAGTTATACAAAACGTATAATGCTTAAGTTGAATTATTAACTCTTCCAATACAAGGTAGAACAGTGCTATTTTGTTTGTGGATAGTGATTTGTTCCTTTTGTTTTGGTTTTCTGTTTTGTACTTCCTTTCTGCACCTACCTGCTTCTTTGGATCCCACCAGCAAGAGTTACCCACTCCCGACAGCCTTTCCCAGTGCCCAGCAAGGTGTGGTCCTTCTGGGTGGGACACAGCCCTCCTTATATGACCCTGCCCCAGCTGTGAGTCTTCCTCGAACTCCAATTTGCCTAAGGCATATTCTTGGCTGTTTCTACTCTTGCATCTCAGAAATGCTGCAATTTTTAGGGTGGAAATCACATCTTATTTTAGTGATGATATCCTACAGATCACTCAGCACAAAGTAATCACTTCTGTGCGTAGATATTTATCAGGATGAATAAGTCTGAAAGGAGTCTATTTTCAGAGCTGTTACTGTTGTGACATCTTCCATCTTCCACCAGGGGGCACTATGTCATCCTCTAAGGGGATTCCCACCACAAAAAACTTGGGAACCCATGCAAGCATACATACACAAGGGTCAGTGCATTGTCTCAAGTCTGCCCACTGCGGGGGTGAGGGTAGAGTGTGTGTGTGTGTACACGCATGCACACACACAAACACACACACACACACCCTTGTGCAAGACTAGGAATTAGATCTCTGGTAGGCAGGCAGAAAGAGGGGCCTCTGAAAGAAAATAAAGATGGACAACATGGGGCTTCTTCCTCCTCACAAAGGTCTTAAAGGTCTAACAGACTTTTTCACATGTCAATAGCCCCCACCTGACCCCGTGCACCAGCTAAGCAGTGATGAGCAAGTGAAGTTCAAGGCCTGATCCAGACATATTTACACCAACAATATGGGCCTATCGGTATCCCTGTCTTCATTCAAATTAACCAACCATAAATTAGGAAACGAGGACCTCTCGATGACCCTTAAAACCTCTAGCTCCCAAAAAGAGACCAGATTTTGGGCTCCCCCCTCTAGCTTGTAGATGAGCTGTCTCTTTGTGTGCCTTGCTGTGTGTATATACTCACATTTCCTCACCCCTAATAAAAGCCTTTCTTCAGTGGCGGATTCTGGTTGCCAGGATTGAGGTTTTCCCACAGCCTTCTGTTGTGCTTCCTTTCAATTCTTCAGTTGGCAGAGTAACCAACTCTGATCCAGACCCCTCAAGGGTAACATGCCTGCACAGAGTAGGCCTCTTACCACAGCTACCCGTTTTTAAGTGCAACATGAACTTGTCCATAATGGGTATTTCATTTATGCTTTTTACAAAATCAGAAAGGAAAAATTAAACTAGTACATAACTATTATAGTCAATTTTCCTTAAAAAAAAAAAAGACAGAGTTTTTGTTTGTTTTTTGGTCACACTGTTAACACCCAAAGGTGAAAACAATCCCTTCCTCCCCACCCCCAACCACACTGAATTTCCAAATTTCCATTCTGGACAGATTCTGGACAGGGAGATTTGGAATCTGATTGTCAAAGTCCCTCCCCATTACGGATGTCTCAGTCTATCCGTTCTTACCTCTAAACTTCATGATGTAGAAGATCAGACACCATGCTATCTACAACAATGTGCAAAAACCCAGGAAAGAGAAAAAAGAGGGAGACTTTGGGGAGCATGAATAAGGAAGTGGGGTGAAGAACAAGGTATTGAAGAATGCGTGCTGGAAAAGAGAAAGAACTCAGGACAAACAGCATTTCGTTAAGTAATAAATGGTCCTTCTTACCTCTTTAGTATGGCTTGAAAGAAGCCCACCTTCCTGGGGTCCGGCTCTCGGCCAAAGTCTCCGAACAAGTCCAACTAGAATGTCAGGTTTCCACCCAGGTCCGAGTCTACCCTCCAAACCAGCAGCTATTTTTGACTCAAGCAAAAAGACTACCAGGGCCAGAATCTTCTTTTTTTCCATCACTTTGTTGTTTTGTTTGTTTCTTGAGATGAGATTTTATACTGTAGCCCAGGCTGCCTTAGAAGTCTCTGTGAAACTGAGGGTAGCCTCACATCTAAGACAATCCTGTCTCAACGTCCCACGTGCTAGAATTTCAGTTGTGAGCAACCATACCTGGCTTCCAACATTTGATGTGAAACAAGCCATTAAGTCTAATTTTTCAAGCTACAAAACTGGCTTTACCTGGCCCACCATTGCTAGGGGAGTCACCTTTTGTATCAGCTGTTAGGCAAAGTGATGACAGCAAAATAATCTAGAAGTTGAAATGTGGGATAAACATAACCTGAACAAAAGCATCCTGGGAGATGACACAGAAAAACAAAGGCCCAATTTTAAAAGGTTCCTTAACACTCAGGTGTTTGCTACACCAACCGGAAGGCTGCAGACTTAAAGGCCAAGGAATTGGGCAAGGAGTGTCTACCTCAAGAAGCAGCTAATTCCTAGAATACCACAGCTACAGATTCAGTCTTCTACTTTAAAGCTTTTGACCCCTGGTAAACTCACATTGGGACAGGTGACCCTCCAACTCTTATCAGATATTCACATCTAAATAATACTGATCTTATCAGGCTTCAGCCCTTCAAGCAGATTTTTAAAAGAGATAGTCTAGAGAAAAGGTCCTGAAAACCCAGAAGGGGAGGAGGAGGATGTTTACAGAGTGGGAGCTCTGTTGTTTGATAGATAGCCTCTGTCAGCTACACTGAAGTTCTTAGTTTAATATGTTTGATTTCATTTGTGAATAAAATAAAATGGAAAAAAATAATATCACACAGTAGAGCTTTCATTCAGACGAAATTCTGTTCCTGCAAATTATCTATTTTCAAAGTTCAGATAATGAGGCCAAAGAAGTTTAACTTCATCGATGGCCTGTCTCACAACTGAGCCTCCAGAAAAAGAACCCTTGAATTTGAAATACTTATTAAAGCAGCAACCTCAAGTTCACATCTCTTATCTGTGCTTCTAAATCCCTCTCTCTTGTCATTCTACACTTATGTGTATATATGTAGAAAAATCAGAAGAACGTGTTTTAAACTCATCTGCTAGGAGCTGTGATGCCTCCGATTCATCTGCTGGCAGCCATGATGTCACTGAAGATGTCTTAAAATAGTGTTTTCAACCCAAAGTTCTTTCCCTTGTTGTCCCAGCCATTTTCTGCCTTCATCTAAAGATGCTCAAATGCTAGAATGCTACAGAGAAATGCAAAAACAGTATTAAATAGACTTCCTTTTATTTATATTTCATTTATAGATTAATAAAATAAATTAGATATCCATTAAATAAATCAGAATAGGTTAATAAAAAAGAAAAGAAAAAACTTAAATCATATTTAATGTCCAGAATTTAGTATTGAAGCTGACAGTGACCCCATAACTATTTCCAGATTTAACCTCCACAGCTTGATGTAACTACCAGCATTTTGCAGAAAGGGTGGAACTGAGGGCACTGTGGTCTGGGTCTTCTTGCACAAATGCTAAAACACATCTCTACCCAAAGAGGAGTTAAATAAACACATCAAGAGTCTTTGGAAGCATTTAGTGTTTGGAAATGCATTGATAGGCTGGACGTCATAGATCCCCTTTAAAACCTAGAACTTAAATTCTACGATGACACAGGCCTATTTAGAAATTGCATCGTGGTTAGTCTACAGTGAACTCTTAGTTGTCTCTAAATGTGGTTGGCTACAGCTTTTTTCAAATTGATCAAATGAACTATTAAAAAATACATAAACAAAGAATATATAGACTGTGGCAAGGGTCTCCCTATATGCTCACTGCTTGAAGTCATTCCTACCATGAATAAGGGACTATAATTTACAACACACAGAGGGTATGGGCTCCAGGAGATCATAACAGAGAAAAATCACATATGCAAAGCTGTATCATAAGCAAGCGCTTAAGTAATTCTGTTGTGATTAGAGATCCGGCAAGCTTCTGCAAGAGTCAATTCCAAGAGCCAGATAGTGGTAGGAAAAGAGCTGCCCTGGGACGCACCTGCCCTGGTCCTTCCAGAGAGGCCACATCACAACCGAACTGCTTGTAATCCCAGGAGTCAGTAGAGGAGGAAAATAGCTCTGCCTCTCCCATTGTCACTGGCAGGATCCTTGTCAGAAATGAGAGAATAATAAGAGAAAGTCAAACAAGCAACAAAGCAGAGTAAGAAAACATCATAAAATTGATTGAATATAGTTTGATCACAGAAGAGTTCAAAGGAAAAGGAAGACATAACTAAATGGATAAAGTAGAGTGCTTTATGTTTGAGTTGCTGAAGAACAGACACGCATAGTGAATAAGGTTTAACATGGCTGAATGAAGAGAGGTGATAAATAACCAAACTGGAGGAAGCATAGCAAGGAAACATAGCAAGGTGTTATATGATTCGTCTTGATGCCCCCACTCCCAGGAAACAAGAGCCTGCTTTTCCTGGTCCCAGTTTCAGAAAAGGCCCCTCAAATGAGTCTGTGGCTTGCCGGGGTGTGGGGGGGGGGGAGTAGAAAGACCTTCATTTCTGCTTTACCTTTTATTCTTCATTTTTTTCTTCCTTCTTTCCTTCGTTCCTTCCTTCCTCCCTCCCTCCCTCTCTCCCTCCCTTCCTTCCTTTATTTAGTTTTTCTTTTTAAAGACAGGTACTCTCCTTGTAGTCCTGCAGACCAGGCTGGCCTTGAGCTCAGAAATTCATCTACTTCTGCCAGTGCAGCGTGTGACATCACGCACAGCTTCGGCTCTTTTTTCAATGCTCTTCAGTTTGAAATATTCAAATGCCAAGGGAATATTATTCGGAGGTAACAGATCCTGAACTTGCACTTGGGAGTACAATTTCAATCAGGTTTTATTGTGTATCAAAAAAAGAACATTATTGCATGTGAATCTCCAAGTTTTTGGTTCTACTGACTTGCAGATGTTTTTTAAATGCTGTACAAGCTTAAACATGCCTGCCCTATAAATGAAGTTGTTTGCCAGTTGAAAAGCTTTTAGAGGAGAAAAAAATCCATGTACTATGAGGGAAAAGTTGGACACAAAAATCGATGCATTGATTGTGACTTTGATAGGAAACAACTTTTTTCGAAAGATAGGAAAATTAGAGGTACAAATGAAATCCATGATTCAAAGCGGGGAAAACTGGGAATGTGCTTGCTGTGAAACACAGTGTGGGGCTTACATAGCCTTTAAATCCTGATTATCAGTGTTGTGATTATTATTGTTTATTTAGTGCAATCTCTACTGCCAGATATTTTGGACCATTTCAATTTTTCTCTCTACTGAGAATCAGTGAAGAAGACCAATTCAAACTCTCAGAACAACACGGAGTGACTCAAGGCTGACAACCTAATCAAAGTGTGGAGGAAAGGCAGCGATTCACTGAGGTTCAGACAGAGGTCAGGCTCCACTGCTTGGTACTTTTCTTTGGAAGGGTGTGCTTAGTTCCTTAGCTGATACAAAATCTATAAGCAGAACATCTGAGGCTCATATCCAAATAGAAACTTTAAGAAAAATCAGTCTCCTGATCTATGATGCACAGTATTGTCTTAAAAACCCACCTATCTCTTGTGAAACAGCTGATGCACTAGCCTAGAAGTGCAGCTATCCCTGAGAAGTTGCTGTGGCCAGCCCCTCTGTCCAGAACTCTGGATGCATCTGTATACTCCACACTCAGGTGCTGAGCCTGGGAATGGTGGGATGGTCCCACCCAGACGTTTTCAGCATGGGAAGCATCCTCATTCATGCTTCTAAAACCCAGAGAAGAAGCGAGGCAGTTTGTCCTGAGAAAGGATGAGTCCCCAAGTCTAATCCAGGTGAGCTCACTCATCTTTCAGAAACGCAGAAAGTGGCCAGGAGCCACATCAATCCATCCACCATCACAGAAGGTAGCTTCCCAGCCTTTCCTAAAGGATTCGGCCAGATGAAAGCCTTCTGAAAAAACAAATAATGCTATGCATCCACTTATAATTGCAGGAAGAAACAGGGGAAGCCATCCGTGAGCTGGTTGCTCCTGAATTCTGCACAAAGATACATACACAGCCTCTCAGGTAAACAGATATGCTCTTTGGTATGCTGAGGAAGATGAGCCTGTATAAGAACCCAGAATCTTTAAAGGTTATTAGCAACAATATGGGAGAAGTAGAATAAATGGGTACATTTCTGAACACATATCAAAACCCAGCCATGCCTCTATAGAAAACTTAAACCAATCAAAAGTAATAAGATGACATCAGCAATAACCAGCCTCTATAAAGAAGAGACAGTATCCATGGGCCTTGCTGTTGAGTTCCATCAAGTTGTTAAAAAGCACTAACACCAATTATCCTCTAACTATTCTAAATGTTGAAACTTTTAACTTTATTCTATAATACAAAACTGACCTGGATACCAGAGAAGAAAGAGTACAACAAAAACAGACCAATATCACTGATCGGCAGCTACGAAGTTTTGGTTTTGCTGTGACTGCTCAGCTAGTATCCTGTTGAGAGGCTATATTAGAACTAAGTGGAGTTAATCCATAAATAGAAGGATCTATGAAGATGCAGAGTTCCAAAGCCATAAGACTCGTAATAGCAGAGCAAAGGACTAGCATCATATGCCCATCCTATGATCAGACAAATGCATTCCGTAGAAGTCAATGCTCTGAGGGTTGAATGGGACAGTATGAACATCTCTCAGATAACAAAAGCTATATAAAACAAACTCAGAGATGACCTCACATAGAATTCAGAAGGATGAAGCTGTTTTCTCTTAGACTTGGAACAATCAGAACCCCACCACCAATACCACCACCACCTTTTATTATTCAGTCAACTGAATATTAGACAGAACTGAGAAAGTAATAACCCAGGAGAAACAAATCAAGGCTCTCCAAATAGGTATGGACCAGTTAACTGACCATTGTTTACAGATGACACACGATATATGACCCCATAACATGCCACAACATAGCGATCAGAACAGCACCATGCTGGTCTAAGCCAACACATAGGCTACTTTACAACAACTGAAGACAGAAACTGGAAGCGAGTCCATATGCTCAGAGACAACTGCTCTTCGTGTCAAAACCCAAATATAAGACATGGGACCATGAAACCACTAGAAACAAACATGGAGAGAACATTAAGATATAAGTATGGAGAGTGAGCTTTTGGATAAAATGCTAAAAGCACAGACAGTGAAATAAAAAGTAAGTTATATTCTTGCCAACCAAGAAGCTTCAGCAAAGGAAATGGTCAAGAAAGCAGAGAGAGCAAGTAACACTTGGTTTTGCATGTTTTAGAATTGTGTGTCTTCATTCATTCTCATATTTTAATTAATTTCATTATGTTTAGGGACAAATTGCACGTAGTTATGATAGGCAATCTTTTGATATGCTATTGCATGTGTTTTGCTAGTATTCTATAGAGGAGTTTTAAGACATATTTAGGCAAATTATCTAAATGAATATTTTATAAAAAAAAAAAGACTTAGAACATTTTGCAAACCCACTGGCTATGTAGGCAGGAATGGTGGCATATATCCTTATTTCCAGCATTCTGGAGGAATAGGTAGAGACTAGAATATCTGTGAGTTCAAGGTCAGCCTGGTGTACATACCAAGTTCCAAGCAGTCCATCAAAAATAAATAAATAAATAAAATGCCCTCTAGTCATCTAGTGTATAAAAACAAAACTTCAACATCACTAAACATCATGACAGAATAAATCAAAATCACAGTCACAATAAGACATCTCATACTCCCAATGAAAATGGCTTATGCTTACCCTCTGAGCTATAGTCCTAGTTTCTGTTGAAATTGTAATTTAGGACAGTGTTTCACTATGTAACCTAGGTTGGCCTTAAACAATCGGCTGAACCACCTTCTGCTCCCGCCTGTCAAGGACCCCAGACTATGGGAGTATTGATCAACAGATGGTTACTTAGTTTCTTATTTTATTAGGATATATTAACTGTATGAACAATAGACTTCATTATGATGTCTTCATGTATATAACTTCTTAATCAATCTCTCAATGCACTCTCTTGATGCCACTTTCCCTTCCCTCACCCATTTCTCTCCCAAAATCTCCGCACTTATTTTGGTGTTATTTTATTTTAAGCGGTCAGCTTGATGAGTGCTTTGTTGCATTCTGAGACAAGATCTCACTCTTCAACTGTAGCTGGCCTGGAACTTGGGGTGATCCTTTAGCCTCCGTTCCCAAGTTGTTAAGATTACAGATATGAGCACCATGCCTGGATGACGAGTGCTTTTTTCATCACAAGGAGCTAGATGGGAATTAGAAATGTATCCAAAGCAGAAGGCAGAGACCAAGTGAGGCCATGGAATGTCTGCAGCTAAGGGAAGGTGAAGATGGCACAGAACAGATACCTCTGGAATGGCAGAAGGAACACAGCCTCATGACATCTGGAGTTTTCACTCTGGTCTCCCTTCCTCCTGAAGTTTGTACTGCTTTAAACCATAGGATTTTTGCGAAACTACCACTGTGTTCTCAGGTAAAGCCAAGTATGAATGTACCAGAGGCATGTATGAATGTACCAGAGCCATGTATGAATGTACCAGAGCCATGTATGAATGTACCAGAGCCATGTATGAATGTACCAGAGCCATGTATGAATGTACCAGAGCCATGTATGAATGTACCAGAGGCATGTACACCATCAACAATTATTACAGCTACTAAAATTGCTGGAGCTTCTGTATTTTTATTACATAAAAATTACATTAAAAAAACACTGCTTTTTGACTATACTGACCACTATGTGTGTGTGTGTGTGTGTCTCTCTCTCTCTCTCTTCCACCTCTACTCTACTCCCTATAGTTCTCAATTCCATTTTCTCCTAGCTTGTTGCCTTGTAATTTCAGTTTGCCCCTTTTTCCTCATGTAATTGATTCTACAAGGGCTTTTGGTTTGTTTGGTTTTTGTTTTGTTTTGTTTTGTTTTGTTTAAATCATTTCTATGTTGGGGTAATTTCTGTCTCCAGCTACCGGTTCATTATTTTTCATTTCAAGATCCCCAAACGGTAAAAACATTTGGCTTATCATAGCATGGGCTACTTCACATGAAATCAGACTTCATGGTACCAACGCGGCTGGCTACAGCTTGTCACATCAATGCATCTTCTTCAGATAATAACTGTAGATATGATCCTATATAATAAGGTTTTCCATGTTTCTCATGTTCAGATAGCATCCATCAGATATGCTGAGAGAATAATAATTTAGGCACTGCCAGCAGGCTTACCCCATAATAAGGAAGGTCATTTTACTTCACTCTTAGGCCAAAGCTTTGCATAAGTACAGATATTTTAACAGTGGAATACTATTGCTTTATGTAATCTATTGTGGAAACTTCTGAATTTCCAGAAGAAGAAAACGAAAGTAACTCACTGGTCTACAAAAAGACTTACAAGTCTATGGGTAAGGTTCAAGTTCACTGAAAGTGACCTGGCTGGCTGTCTCTAGCTAACTTTTGTCCAATCACGATTTTACATGCTTATGCTTTCTTGAGGTTATTTTATTAGACTGAATAAGGTGTGAGCTTATCTGGGCCAGTACAGGAGGGAACTAAGATTCTTCCTTCCCTAGCATTTCCGAAATAAAATTGCATTCAGGATACAGGAAGTTACAAAAATACTTTAGGGGGTTTCCTTAAGGTGATTTTTAAAAACCAATTTCAATTCAAAAGGCAGCAGCATTTGGAATAGGTGTGCAGGAGCCGCAGGATATAATACTATATACAAAAGCTGAAGCCAATATGGGTAAGGGACAATGGTCATTGTTCCAACTCCAACTTAAAAGGTAATTGGAAATGCATTATGCATGACACCTGTAGGCAATGAAACAAAGACAATGGAGTAGAAGGGAAAACAGAATTACCTACAGTTCAATCGGCCTGATGTGTTGGTCATATTACCAACCTTGTGTGTGTAATCAACCCCCAAATTTGGTGTATTTCTTTAATCTTGTTTTGCATTTATTGCTCTTTAACTTTTAATAAACAGATGGTGCTCTGAAAATGTATACCTTTTATGGTAAATATCTATCAATGTAAGGCTGCACAATGAGAAATTGTGCCCAACAATCACCACATTATTGTGACAAATAGGTTGGGGTTACTTTCCAAAATATGTTTACTGTTTTCTTTTATATGTATTTTAATAGAGTATAAGAGATCATGTGAATTGCTTTTCTTTCATTCCTAAAATATGGTTTATGCAAACTGTTTCTTTATTTAAGTTTTATTTATCTGTATATGTGGAAGGTGTACATATGAGTGTGGTACCCACCGAGACCAGAACTGTCTGATGGATCCCGAAGTCACCTGATGTGGCAGCTGGGAACTGTGTATCTGCCTCCCCAAAGCTCTCTCAGGCCCCCTGCTTGCCTAGAAAGTTGAAACTAAAAACGGAAGTTTCCACTGGAACTTTTCACCTCCCTTCATCCCTTTCTGTTTTCCCTTTTTTGTTTTGTTTTTTTGTTTGTTTGTTTGTTTGTTTTTTAAGTTTATTTGTATGTGTATCAGTGTTCTTCCTGCATATTTGTCTGTGTTTCATGTGTGAGCCTAGTGCCCACAGAAGCCAGAAGAGGACATCTGACTCCTGGAACTGGAGTTATAGAAGTTTGTGAACCACAACGTGGATGCTAGGAATTGAACCTGGGAGCTCTGGAAGAGTAGCCAGTGCTCTTAACTATAGAGTCATCTCTTCAGCTCAAACACATCCCCTTTTCTCTGTGAAAACAAACCAAAAATCCCACTCCTAACAGAAGGCCTGTCCTTAGAAAACCAGCTTACCTCAAGATCAATTAAAATAAAAAGGATTTAAGGTATTTTATCTGCTTATTTAGAAACCCACATTTTTATAAAACTAGATTTAAATCTAGTAGACTGAATATGGATCCATTTAGACTTTAAGGTTTTTACATCCTTGTTGAAAATTGACTTCAGTTTGACTTTATAAGAGAAATATATGTAAACATTAACCCCCCTACTGTTTATATACGTCATTAAATCGATTGTGCTTCACAGTGTCCAGCAGGAGTACCTGAGAACCCAACTTTATTACCATCAAGTCTTCAGCTTATTGCCAAGGGTTCCAGGGCTGTGGTCTTATGCTGCCTCAGGAACTTCAAGAGACCAGTGAGAAGAAGGCCTGGCAGCACATGTGGGCTTCTGCATGTGTTTTACATGCACGTGGGCTTCTCCGCATGTTTTACAGGCATATGGGCTTCTGTGTGTTTTATAGCTCTCAGCACAACTTCCTGATTACCTATCTGAAGTCATACTACCTCTGCTTAACAGCTGTGTTTCTTCTATTATCATTTCATGCTACTATGTAGCTTGTTATATAGTTATTTAAATACCAATAAAAAGAAATCCTTCATTCAATGAGATTATAGTCTAGAAGGAGAGCAGGGGTGAGTTAGACAGAGCATGAGTGGACTAACAACTCCTCAGACAGCCATTTGGGAGCTGGATGTCAGTCATCTAAGGAAACATTTAAGTCTATTTGGAAAGGGTGGTGTCAAGAAGTGGGAAGCTGGAAGAAGTATTGACTCCCCAGGACAGAACAGAGCTACTCATCTGCTGTCTGTATGACTCCATGAAGACTCCAAAGTTCTCACTGAAGTCCTTCTTCCTTTCCATGAAATTAAACTGTGGCCGGGTGGTAGTGGTGCACACCTTTAATCCCAGCACTCGGGAGGCAGAGGCAGGCAGATCTCTGTGAATTTAAGACCAGCCTGGTCTACAAGAGCTAGTTCCGGGACTGGCTCCAAAGTTGTAGAGAAACCCTGACTCAAAAAACAAAACAAAAAAAAAAAGAAAGAAAGAAAGAAAGAAAGAAAGAAAGAAAGAAAGAAAGAAAGAAATTAAACTGTGATGCCAAACCAGTGCAAGGATTTTTAAATTAATTTTTAGTTCTTTAATAAATATTTCATTTTTATTTTATGTGCATTAGTGTCTCACGTATATGTTGGCAAGTACATCGTATGCATGACTAGTGCACATGGAGGCCAGATTGAGTCAAGGATCCCCTTGTGTTGGAGTTACACATGGTTGTGAGCCTCAATGTGCGTAATGATCTATCCTGTCCCTTTAAGACCCAAGCCCCGCACGCTCTGCCCCTTCCACCAAGGCAAGTAGATCTTCCTTCTGTTTTCAGACTGCACTCTCTCTGTCCCTGTCTCTCTTTGGAAGAGGCAGCTACTGCCATGGCTCCTCTCCTCTCCCCTGCTTTCCCTCTCTCTCTCTCTTTCTCTCTCCCCCTCTTTCCCTTTTCCTTTTCCCTCCATAACCCACTAAATTAATATCCACTTTCTCTGCATGGTGTGCCTATCCATATCTGTCTCTCACCCACTGTGGCTCCTTGTGGCCCTCTGCCCTCTGCCACCCCTCGGGGACCTGTGCTATTTTATCTAAACCATAATATTTGATGCTCTATGACTGGGACAGGCTCTCTCCATTTTCCCTCCTGCCTATGGGCAGGCCAGTTGAGGACATGTGGAAACATGGTCTCAGGAACGGTGCTTCTTCACAACAGCTCCACCTGAGTGCCAACCTCTATGCATACCAGCAGCTTTGGTGGTGAGTTTTCCCCTTAGAGACAGCTTAACCATTTCTCCAAACCTGAGGAATTGACCATTGAGCTCCCAGCAATCCTATGGTGTTCCTAAAAACGGGGGAGGGATTGCCCCAACCACAGCCTTCATGGCTACAGTTGAGCCCTTCGCTGACGTTCATTTCTGGTTGCTTCCCATAGCTAAAAACATGATTGGATTACCCAGGGGTTAGTTCTCCCGCACTAGCACTGCAAAAGCTGAGCAGTGTGTTCATTTTGTGATCCTGGGTCCCTCAGATTTTTCTTTCTCTTTTCTTTTTCTTTTCTTTTGGACAACTCATAAGTGGGCCCCGCTTTGAGAGACCGCTAGAAGCAGCCTCTAGCCTCTCTGGCTTCTGAGTCACCTGGACCATCAGCTTCATTCACACCCACCTATAGAGAGAAGATGTTCTTCTACAAGCCTTGTGGTTTGGCTGTTTTCACAGCTCTGCTTTCCTTTTGCTGGGCAGCCCCTTCCCCACCTGTCTGAAAATGCTCTTTTCCTCTTGCTCCCATTCCTTCTATTCTGTTCCTGCCACTGCTACCATTGGTCCCATGGAAACCAACAAGATTAGTCAGATCCACAAGACAGCTGTTTTCAATTCCAGTCTCTGCTCCCTGCTGCAGCTTGTGGCATGGAGGCTCAGTGATGGGGGGGGATCACACCACTAGGTCTCTCTTGTTATTATGTTTAAAACTTCCCTAGCTCAAAAATACGTGGCTTCTCCATACAACCCGTGACCACCACTATTTTGACTGAGGTCAGGTGACCTTAACACCATCTTAACTGAGGTCAGGTGACTTCACTGCCATCTTAACTGAGGGCCAGATCAGGTAACCAAGTCCTGCCATCTTTATTGAGTTATCCCCTGCCTGGTCCCTCGGTGCTGACTCTGTTACATGTGTGTTTTGTGCAGTGGCATGCCTTTGGTAGGGCCCATCAAAAGCATCCACTTCACCCAATTCCTGTTCACTGTGTGTGTGTGTGTGTGTGTGTGTGCATACATGTAACTTAAATGCACCTATGTTTACTGTTAAATGTTATAATTGTCTGTTCATTGTATCTCTTTTCAGACTACAAAAATAGTCTCATGTTTTAAATTGGTATGTATTTTTAAGTCTCTTACAAAAAACACTGTATATGTAATCCAATCTTATTTTAAAATATATTAAGCTGTTCTCTACTATTGTCAGTTCTGCCATTAACCTTTTATTGCAAGCAGATTTTTCTTCTTTCTGTCTTTCACAAGTATAAATCTTACCTGTTAAATTGAGAGACAATATAGTCAAGCTTGGACACAACTCTCCAGGCAGATTCTATAACTTGTCTATACCCGATAAACAGCCCTCATCTGCTCAGAGATCTGGTGAAATGGATTTGCTGCAAGTCCCTGGCAGCTTGCTGCAGGGTCGAGACCACATGGCAGGTCCCCAAACAAAGGTGGCGGCTGGCTGGTCTCCGGCGAGCAGTGTGGGCAGGTGGTGGGTAAGAAGCACAGAGCTAGGCATGCCATGCAGAGTGAGGTTGGATATTTATTCAGGGGGTTATGGAGGGGGAAGGGAAAAGGGGAGAAGAGCAGAGAGAGAGAAGGAGAGAGAAGAGAGAGACAGAAGTAGGGGGAAGGGGAAAAGTAGGGAGAGAGGCAGAACCAGCTTCTCCAAAAGGAAGATGGAAAAGAGAGAAAGAGCTCAGGCCAGAAGCTGAAGATCAGCCTGCCTCAGCGGATGGGGGAGGGAGTGGGCGTGGCTGTCTCTTAAAGAGACAGAACAATCATTACATTCCCATCTCTTTTTTATAATAAAAAAAGTGGGCAGTTAGGCACCACAGGTCAAAGGAATTGGGGCAGCAGATTCTCAAGACTGCTTCCTGCTTATTTGTGAGCATCGTCTTTGGGGGAAACGTGAGAAGGCTGGGTGCTGGTCACATCCTGGCATAGCTGGTCTCTTTGCTCCTGTCTGGTGTTTGTGGCATGGAACTGTCTGGTGTCTCTTACACATGGTTAAGGTATTGGCAGAACAAAGAACAAAGTTAAATTAAGAAAAAAAATTTAGGACCAGGGAATTGAGGGGGATGTATCTGACCTGTTTTAAGGTGGATCCTTCAATTTGGCTCCCTGGAACTCACAAGAATTCTTTGGGTTTGTGAAAACAGAAGTTTTAGACATATACATTGTATAAAGAGTAGCATATTTATGTCAGAATGACTGTGACAGATACTTTTGCACAATGAAAAGTATTTTTAAGGCTATGGAAGGCAGCATGAGAGAGAAGTTTGATAACTTGTATTTGTCCTTACATCTTTATAACTTGCAGGTCTTGTATTTGTATTTTACTGAAATTTGTTTGGTGAGGTTGTCCTTTTAAACTGACAAAACCTCTCAGCTGTCAGACTGTATCAGAGATCTTTGAGAAGGCTAAAATTTTTACTTGAGTTACTGATTAAAAAATGATAGAGAACTTACTTGGTTGGCACCTAGAGCCCCTCCTCAGGGTCCCACATGGTAGCTGAAGGTCATATTTGCCTTCTGCTGTTTAGCGCAGGGCCTTCCAGGCTCCAGAAGATCCTGTGGGCTAAGAAATCTGTAGGAAGCCAAGCCTACCTTGACCTGAGCAGCTAGGCTGTCCATTCCAGTGATTCTGTCCATGTCTGGAGATCTTTAGCTTAGATGAAAGGCAGTTTTTCCCAATGGTCAGCACTTGGCAGTTGCAGCAAATTGCAGATGGACGTTGTTCTGTGCCCATTTGTCTTCTGTCTTCTTTGGAGAAAATAGAGTGCTGCTGCTAGGAGCCAACATGTCTCATTTTGTTATGAAAAGTTTTTTAATAATTAAATATTTAAATGCCACATTCCCTAAATCTTTGAGCAGCTGAGGGCTGTTTATCAGAACTACAGTATAGAATCTGCCTGGAGAGCTGGGTCTGAGCTTGACTCTACTGGCTCTTAACAGGTAAGATTTACACTCATAAAAAAACAGAAAGAAGAGAAAACTGCTTGCAATAGAAGGTTAACAGCAGAACTGACAATAGTAGAGAACAGCTTAATATATCTTAAATGAGGGTTGGATTAAATATAAAGTATTTTTGTAAGAGACTTAAAAGTACATACCAGTTTAAAACATGAGACTTATTGTTTTTGTAGTCTGAAATGAGATGTAATGAACAATTATAACATTAAGCATAGGTGCATTTAAGTTACATGTATGATCACACACAGAGAATGAACAGGAATTGGGCAAAGTAGATGTTCTTGGTGGGCCCTACCAAAGGCATGCCACTGCGCAAAACACATGCAACAGAGTCAACAAGAGGAATTTAGTGAAAAAAAATAAGTAAACCAGGGGGCAAGACAGGACATGTTTCAGTAAAGATAGGAGAACTTGGCCACCTGACCTGGCTCTCATTAAGATGGCGGTAAGGTCACCCATGCAACAAAGTTAACACTGGGGAACCAGGCAGGTAATACGTCAGTAAAGATGGCGGAACTTGGTCACCTGACCTGGCTCTCAGCCAAGATGGTGGTGAAGTCACCTGACCCCAGTCAAAATGACAGCAGTCACATGCTGTATGGAAAAGCCACTCAGTTAAGATGGTGGTGAAGTCACTTGGCCTCAGTTAAGATGGTGGTAAGGTCACATGACCTCAGTCAAAATGGCAGCAGTCACACGTTGTATGAAAAAAGCCACAATTTTTGAGCTGTAGGGGTTTTAATCTTAATAATTAGAGAGACCCAGAGGTGTGATCTGCCCTGTCGCTGAGCCACCATGCCACAAGTTGCCATGCTGAAAGCTACGGCGGGGAGCAAAAGGCTGGAACTGAAAAAGCCACCTTGTGGATCTGACCAATCTTGTTGGCAGCAGTAACCACAGCAGGGTCCATTTGCCTGTGCACTGACAGTGGTTAGAAAGCTCCTGCAGACAGTAGTTAGAAAGCTCCCATAAAAGTGGAGCTGGCGGGGCACCAGCGGAGTGAGGGTAAGAGCTAAGGCCTAGGGTTTTGGGGCCTCTAAAAGTCTTCCATCTCAGGGGGGACAGACCTGGATGGCTTGCTACCCACAGCTGAAATTGTAAAAACCCACTAAACAGCAACACCAAAAGGCCTATAATGGGGATGTCTCCCCCTATAGGCAGGGTGCAAACCAGCACGAACACCGCAGGACCTGTGAGCCGGGTGTCCCCTGACCCCGGGTGGGGTGCTATGGCCTGGCTGGATCCAGTTGGAGTGACTCAGAAGCCAAAGAGGACAGAGGCCGCTCCGAGCAGCCTTTTACTGTGAGGGAAAAGAAAAGAAAAGAAATGGAAAAAAGAGAGAAAGAAGGATCTGAGGGACCCTGGGCCCTCAGTCATGGGTGGATTGGCCCCGGGCCATTTCAAACACAATTTAAGCTGAGGGAAGCAACCATAGCAGAATGGAGGAAACTTACCAATTGAAGCCGGTGGTATGAGTATAAATCACATTGTAGAAATCTCACTCAGGCATATGGAACATGTGGTTGTGGAAAAAAAATACCTGGTTAAGGATCCTAACTCTGGGAGAGAGGTTCGGGGCAGGAGAGCCTATCCGAGTCACTGCTCCAAATGTAATGGATTTGCTGTGGGTTCCAGTCGAGACCACATGGCAGGTCCCCAAACAAAGGTGGCGGCTGGCTGATCCCCAGCAGCAGTGTGGACACACTGCTAGGTGGGAAGCACAGAGCTAGGCATGCCATGCAGAGTGAGGTTGGATATTTATTCAGGGAATTTTGAGGGGGAAGGAAAAAGGGGAGAAGAGCAGAGAGAGAGAGAGAAAGAGGAGAGAGACAGAAGCGGGGGGGGGGGAGTGGAGAAGTGGGGAGAGAGGCAGAACCTGCCTCTCCAAGAAGACGACGGAAAAGAGAAAGAGAGTTCAGTCAGGAAACTGAAGATCAGCCTACCTCAGTGGATGGAGGAGGGAGTAGGTGTGGCTTGTCTCTTAAAGAGACAGAACAATCATTACATCTGGGAAATAAATTTTATCCTTCTCAAAGATCTCTGATGCTTTTTGACAGCTGAGAGGTTTTGTCATTTAAAAGGACAGCCTCACCAAACAAATTTCATTAAGATATTCTCTCTCACACTCTCTTTTCATAGTCTTAAAGATACTTTTCACTATGCAAAAATATCTGTCACTGTCATTCTGGTGCTGTTTAAAACTTATGTTTTCAAAACCCCCCCCAAATTCTTGTGAGTTCCAAGCAGCAGAATTAAAGGATCCACCTTAAACAGGTCATGTACCTGTTTATTGTCAATTCCCTGGTCCTAAATTTTTTTTCCTAAACTTAACTTTGTCCACTGTCCTGCCAATACCTTAAACTGGTATTAGAGACACCAGACATTTCCATACCACAAACACCGGACAGGAGCAAAGAGACCAGCTACCTCAGGATGTGACCAGCACCCAGCTTTCTCAGGTTCCCCCCCAGGACATCACCCACAAATAAGCAGGAACAGTCTTGAGAATCTGCTGTCCCAACTCCTTTAACCGGTTATGCCTAACCTCTAGCCTTTTTATTATAAAAAAGAGATGGGAATGTAATGGTCTGTCCTGTCCCTTTAAGAGACAAGCCCCTCCCACTCCCCCACCTGCCCAGGCAAACAGATCTTCCTTCTGCTTCTAGCCTGAGCTCTCCTTTCTCTCTCTCTCTCTCTCTCTCTCTCTCTCTCTCTCTCTCTCTCTCTCTCTGTCTCTCTCTCTCTGTCTCTCTGTCTCTGTCTCTTTCTCTCTCTTTCTCTCTCTGCTCTTCCCCCTTCTCTCCTTCCCCCTTTCCCTTTCCCCTCCATCACCCACTGAATAAACTATACCCAAACCCTCTCTCTCTGCATGGCTTGCCTATCCATTTCTGTCTCTCACCCACTGTAGCAACACATGGGACCAGCTGACCCACCAAGGTTTCTCACCCGCCTCCCACCTGCCTGCCTGGCCTGCACTGCAGCATTTTACCATTACAATGTGGATGCTGGAAATTGACCTTGGGACCATGAGAAAGCATCTAGAGGTGTCTGGCTGAGCCCACTGAGCTGTCTCTCTCTCTCTCTCTCTCTCTCTCTCTCTCTCTCTCTCTCTCTCTCTGGGCCCTTTTTTATTTTTATTCTTAGGAATTTCATAGATGTATATAGTGAAACATATGGTATCTCCCTTTCCCATCCTCCCCAACATGACCCCTCCTAACTTCATGTTCTATTTTCTCTTGTTTTATCCCATAGTATCCCAAATCAGTACTGCACATGTGTGTGGCTCTGGAGTCATCAGTAGAGCAAGGGAAAGCTACCAGAGGTCATACATTAAAAAAAAAATGTAGCCCAGCAGTGATGGCACGCATCTTGAGTCACAACACTTGGAAGGCAGAGTCAGGCAGATGTCTGTGAATTCAAAGCCAATCTGGTCTACAAAAGAGAGTTCCAGGACAGTCAAGGGTATGCAGAAAAACCCAGTTTCAAAAAACCTAAATAAATAGCAAACTAAAAAAATAAAATAAAAATAATAAAAAGAATGAATCTCTTCTCAAAGTAGCTATCAACTGTAGAGAAAGTCTCGGTAGGGTGTGGTGGCTGGAGAGCTCACCCTCCTTCTCTGTCAGGGCTGTGTCTGGGTGGATCCTCTTCCAAAGAACCCTTTCATTTCTAACTGTCTCATTCTAAATACAAAGACCAAAACAAAAACAACCAAACAAGCAAAAACCTATTCAATTTAGTCCAAAAATGAAAATTTTTTTAATTTTTATTAATTAATTTATTTTTAACATATCTGTCATAATTGTGTAGTGGTGCTTCACCCTTCTCATGGACATAAGGTCTCTTGTTAAACAGAACAACAAAAATATCACGTAAGAGCATTTTATTCTTAGGATCTTCTATGAAAAAGAAATACAAAAATCTCCCAGAAATTTAGAAATAATATTAAGATTTTCAAATCATAGTAGCAACCACATACTCCTTAAACAGAGGCTGTATGAAAATAAAATGGAATTGGTTCAGTGTGAAAGCAAGTTTTAGTTTATACAAAAGATTCTTGGTGTTTCAAACGTAGATCCTGAGGAAATAAACTGAGGCTCCAACAAAGAAAGCCTGCATGTGTTCATCTAGAGAAGACAGTAAAACAGAGAGCAGCTTACCTGTTATGGCCAGGCAAGTCTTCTAGACGCGTCATAGTTTATATTTGAACAACCCCCAAGCCAGAAAGAAGAGTTAGGTAGACAAGCGGGGGGAAGAGCATTGCAGAGAGAGTGGGTCGTATAAAACGCGCCAGGTATGTGTTCTTTTCAGAGACACACAGGGGGAATGAACATCTGGAGAGACAAAGTAGCCTGTCCAGCAGTCTTAGAATTTACACAGAAGAGTATAGCAAAGCACGGGGTGGGGGTAATGAAAGATTTCAAACAAACTACACAGTACAGATATATTTTGAGAAAAATTACCTAGCTTTTATCTAGGGAACAATGGGAATGAGGAAAGACAATATGGCAAAGACACTCGGGGAGTAACCCACAGCAAAGATAATAACTGTAGGGGAAGAGGGCAACATTAAAAAGAAAAGAGGATTGTGTCTGAGAACATTCGGAATTAATCAGACTTGATGATGGGTGAAGGCTTAAAGAAATTGGGCAATCAGAAATTACCCTCAGTTTTCAGGATTGTCCAACTGGGTGGTTGACAGTGTTCCTGAGGTACATGACACTGTGTATGAGGAAATGAGGGAATGGAGAAAGACAGTAATTATACTTTTAAATTTCCTAATCAGTCATCTGTGCAAATATTATTGGGGTCATAAACAGAACAATGTATAGATAATACTAGCAGCTAAAGGGAGAATTTAGCTGACTGTGGTATTTCCAAAGCATTTGGAAAGTTTTGTTTTTTTGTTTTTTTGTTTTTTTTTAGCTTGAACATGTCAGTCATTTAATGGAGGCTTGTTCCCACAGTTAGAACCTTCAGCATTAACTGTTTGTCGGTAATGACCTGATTGTGGTCCTACTCACAACTCCCATTCCCAGTAAGGAATTATGCTTTGGTAATTATCAGCCCTAAACCCTGAAGCAGTGTACTAGAGTAGGGCGTGTCAGGAGAAGACCCTTATTAACTAGTTATGACAACATCTATCCACCCTGTGACTTCATTTGGCTCTAATGGAAGGGAGAGTAAATGGGTGGATGTCACTCTAGGGCTGTCTGCCTTAAAAAAAAAAAGAGTCTAAACACTTGTTTTACACTTAAAGGATGTGCAAGGAAACTATCAGAAATGGATTTGTCTACATGTTAATTATGTAAAATTTCAAGGTAGAGCAAAATTGAAAAAAAAAAACAGTGTATTTTCTGTCTCTCCCACCTAAATTCACTAATTAACATTACTACAAAAGTGGTTTATGCCAATTCATTTATGCACTCCTCCATCCATGAATTTAGGTCAGTGTTTTAGTGTGTTTCAACGTAACTGGATATCAGCACAGTGCCTACCAGATACTTTGGCATGCTTAATGCTAAGTGGAATTAATTATTTTTCTGATTTCTGCTAAAGTTATGTGCAGAAAGTGTGTGTGCCTCTGTGTAAGGCAAAGCCTTATCAAAGATAAATCCCAACTACCACCTAAGAAATAGTCTCACAGTCTCTTCAACTCAACTTCTACTTTCCCACAGGAAAGCACTTTTAATTCTTGAATTTCATCCACGTGAATTCAGATACTAAGCTTAAGGTTTTGCTTAACGTTTTAGTCTGTTGCTTTCTGTGTTTGTTTATCAACCAACATGAGTCTTCCATTTCCCCCTAAAATTTGTAAATACTTTTAGCAGTTGAGTTATAGGTAAATGAATGCACCTTGAAATTTGAAATAAGGCAATGGTCAAGGTTCCTTTAATTTTCATTTTCAATATGAATGTCTAGCATTCTAGCACCATTTGTTGAAAAATTTCCCTTCTCCAGAAACAGCCTCATTCCCAGGAGCTGTTTTTTTTACCTGGTGTTACCCTACTTGAAAATAGTCTTGTTTTTGTTTAGCTGCCCGCTTGTTTTCAAGAAGAATATAAAACGTTTTTTACATTCTGTCCCTGCTGTGACACCTGCCTCATCTTCCGCAATGCAAGCCACAGCAGAGCAGTTCAGTCTGGCCCAGGCCACCCTTCCCCTCGCCCAGACAAAGGTTGTTTGTGTACAGGGTAGAGGAGCTGCTCAACCTACTCTGATGATTCAGAGATGCGTGCAATGATTGTCTTGGTTCTCACAGCACTCTCAGAGCTGCTTCTGTGGCTCAGTTCCCTGCCAGGCAAACTGGCTCACCAATTTTGAGAAAGTGTTTCCAGAGAAATCCATGTTTCATTCACTTTTCTCACTTGCACACACTATCATGCTTCCCCGTGAAGCCTATATCCTGAAGTCTGAGGGGTTCTTTTGTTATCAAATGAAGCTTTTCTTCCACCCCCACCAGTGGTAGGTGCCCCCTTGCAGGCACACCCATGGTATTTTGCATATCGCTTATTCTTATTTCTTACCTTACTCATCCTATGCTCCTCTTTCCTTTCTACCTGTGTCTCTGGTGTGGTGTAGGAGGTCCTTCTGTATTTGTATTGCTTTCATTAGTGAATAAAGAAAACTGCCTTGGCCTTTTGATAGGACAGAAATCAGGTAGGCAGGGTAGACAGAACAGAATGCTGGGAGAGAGAAGGCAGTGTGGCAGACACTATGTTTCTCCTGTCTGAGACAGACACTGTTTAGGAATCTTTTCTGGTAGGCCACAACCTCATGGTGACACACAGATGATTAAAAATGGGTTGAATCAAAATGTGAGAGTTAGCTAATAAGAGGCTAGAGATAATGGGCCAGGCAGCAATTTAATTAATACAATTCCTGTGTGATTATTTTGGGGCTAAGCTAGCCAGACAGTGGGATGGGGCCGCCGCTCCACTTACTACACTGGTGAGATCAAACTGTTCATCTTTCTTTACACTCTGGCATATTAAAACAACTTCCATGATGGATTTTCTGGATGAAAGGATTATAATTTTCTGAGGAAGATTTTTTAAATTTTCATAGTTTCTAAAATTTTATTGGTTAGCATTGGGTTAGATGCATCTCACTGGGGTTAGATACATGCCACAGTGTACATGTGGAGATCAGGGGACAATTCTGTGTAGTTGTTTCTCTTCACGTTTGTGTAGGCTCCGGGGACCAAACTTAGAATGCCAGGTTTGTACAGTGGCAAGTGCTTTCACCCAGTCTATCTTGGGCAATCTGTATTGCTGGACCATGAGAGAGTTTAAATTCAATATCTCTTCCATCATCTCTATACCTATATGTATTCTTACACTTAAGAAAACCCACTTCTTGGTGTCTTGACTTGAGACACTTAGTCATATTCTGAATATCACAGAATAGAGAAAAGCAATTCTTTTGAAGGAATAATAAACATTGGCAATTTCACCTTGTGCTTATTCTAATTATATACGGAATTCTAATTATTATATATAGAAATCAGAATAATGATTGCAATACAGCATTTAAAGAATATACTCTCGAGAAGCACATTAATTAAGCCTAACCTACAGTTTTCCAAACAGCTTATTTGAGCTTTTGAGAGATAGCCTACTGAGCAGACAGGCTCCTAATTCTGTTATTTGTTAGCTGTTTCGAGGTGTCAGGGAGGACAGGCTGGGTCATTTTGCAGTAATATACACTAAAAATCACAATGATAATCAGACCAAGAGATTAATCTTGAGTCTACCGAGACATTTCATGATGCTAACACTGTCAAATAGGTTGGTTCAGCAGACAAGCACACCCACTCACCAAGGAAAAGAATGAAAAGGAAAAAACGGCAAGGAGAGTCATATTCTGATCCGGAAACTTCTTCCCTGAAGTGTCACATCATACATCTACACATATTTAGTTTATGTTTTTAATAAATTTTAATTTATTCTTTGACTATTGCATATACACATATAATATATTTTGATCACATTCTTTCTCTCTCTTACACACACACATACACACACACACAGTATCCCTCTCTAATCCCCCCTCCATCTGGAGTCCTTCTTCTCTGGCTCATACGTTCATGAATTTATCTGAAGTAGCTGAGTTTCCTTAAGGTTGCTTACATGTGTATAGGTGTGGGCTTATTTACTCAACATGGACAACTTACTAGTGGCTAGACCCTTGAAGAAACAACTCCTGAGTTTCCGGCAGCCATTAACTGTCAACAGTTACACTGTTAGGGGTGAGATCTCATGTGTGCCTCCATCGTTCATGGTGGAATGTTGAAAGTCCACATGATGGACAGGTGACAGAAGTTGCTATGGGTTCCTCAGTGCATGGCTATGGCATATTCAGAAGATAATGTTTCACCGCACATCTGGCCTTCCTCTGGCCCTTTCTTGTCCACTGTCTCCTGAGATATTCCCTGAGCTTTGGATAAAGGGTGTTGTCGTGATAAAGGTGTCCAGAATAGAGCTGATTTCTGGTTATATTATGTTATTATGTGAGGAGATATTTCATATAAACAAACTCTTTTACATTTGTTAAATTTTATTTCCAGTTTAGGATCTAGTTTTCTTGCTGAGCATTTATTAGGCACCAGAAAGAGCTTCTTTCACTGAGAAATGGAGTGTCCTATGGATGTTATTGAATTTCTTGACTGGATGTGGTGATGCCTGTTTCATTCATGTTCTTGCTTTCTCTGCATCATCCTTTTGCTTTTTCTCTTTCCTGTTCATTTGAGACAGTCTTGTTAATCCCATGGATGCAAAGAGAAAGAGCACCAACCCAAATCGTTGCCATATTAACTAAAGCAAGCTTTATTCGCGTGCATGGCTGTCACCCCTAAGGCAGGGTTTAAGAGCTCAGCCCTGGGTGTGGGGAAGATAAAGCATTTATAGCTGAGGAGTAGGGGTTTCCCAGTGGAGGATTTGGCTCTTGAATAAGTGTTGCTGCACCAGCAGAACATAAGATAAGAAGCTAGCGACAACAGTCTCCTGAAACAAAACCATGGCTGCCATTCCCTGTAACAGGCAGTCTGCAACCATTTGTGGTTAAGGTTGCAGGTAAGGTATAGCCCAATCCTTGAGAAACAGATTTAATCATAAATACAAATGAATCTAATTTATCTTTTCTACAAGATGTCTTTCAAGCATAAGATGGAGGCAGATTGGTTTATCAGTCTCTCTACACAACCCTGGCTATCCTGGAGCTTGCTCTGTAGACCAGTCTAGCCTCACACCCACAGAGATCACAGAGATCCACCTGCCTCTGCCTTCCAAGCGCTGGGATTAAAGGCGTTCAGCACCACCTGACTCTTTCTGTGTCATCTTGCTTCATCAATTACTAAGAGGCAAATATTGGACACTTCACAGACGTAATTGTACATTTACCTATTTATTTAAGCTCTATCAGTTATTTTTTTATTTATTTTGAATTTTTGTTGTTAAATTATATACGTGTAGAGTTTCCAGGTCCTCTTGGTAAATTTACCTATTCATTATTATGTGAGACTCCTCTCCTCCTACCCCCGACAATGTTCCTTGATCTAAGTCCTGCTGTGATGTGAATGATTCTCTTCCAGCTTCCCTTTGTTTCTCATTTGAGTTGTCCATCTTCCTTTGTACTTTCCTTTTAATTTATGTAATCTTCTTAACTCCTATGGTGAAAGTTGACTTGCTATTTTATGAATTTGGTCAGTGTGGTATTTTTGGCCTGTGCCCTTAAGAGACAGGTCATGCCCACTCCCCTCCAGCTTCCAGCCTCTGACCCCAATTTTCTCTCTCTTCCTGTTCCGCTCTCACGGGAGCAGTGGCCACTTCTCTTCCCTCCCCCCCTATCTCTATCTCTTTATCTTCTTTTCTTCTCCCTCCATCACCCATCTAATAAATGTTTAACTCTGCATGGCGTGCCTATCCGTCTCTCTCTTGTCCATCCCATACCGCCACATGGGGACCTGGAGACCAGCAGCGTGGTCTCATGCGCCATCCGCAGCCCTGCCGCCTGCCCACTGCAGCGCCCATGTGGTCTCGGGGACCTGCAGCAAGCTGCCGCCACCCTTTTTTTTAAAAAAAAAAGAACAACAGTCAGGTTCTCCCACACTATACTCACATTGTCTACCTACGGTTTTAATATCTAATATCTTCCATTGCTAAATGCCTTTGGAGTGCTAACATTGACTCTGCACTATGGTTCTGCCATCAAAGCCTCTGCTCTGTGCTCTTGAACATCAGATCCAAACCTTGAGTTAAAGTTCATTTTGTAGAATCACTTTCCCACGATGCTCCTATTAGTTTCACTCAGGATTTCCAGTTCTCAGTCCTCCTGCTGATCTTGAGCTAGAGAGACATGGTTTTAGCTTGCATTGGACATTTCTTATCAGTGACTTAGCCTTTAAGGTTAAAAGAGAGAAAAGAGCCACAGAGCATCTCTCCACTATCTCTCCTTCATTGGTCATGAAATGCACAAGTGTTGATTGAACCCCACCAAAAGAGGCACCAGCATAGATTTGGATGATTTGTGTTTCCCTGTTCTTATGAGGACTCGGTCAGAGGAACTCCTTTCTTTGAGCAAGTGTGTGTTTGGAGCTGACACCATCATCAACTTGCCTGAATCTAATGCTTCAAAACAGGAGAATAGGTACAGTCTTAGAAAGAAACATGGAAAGAATTGAAGGAAACTACAAATGAAAAGGAAGCAGAAAACACAAGAGTTTTTCACAGTCTTCCTGACCCAGGGGCTGATTTAGTTATATTTTATACCATAAAGAGAAAAGTTATTTTCAAATTACATTTATTTGCATACTTAGTGTATGTATGGGCATATACCTTTATGTCCAATCTTGTGTTTATGTAAGTGTATGTGTATGTGTGCAAATACACACACTCCTACCTATATCAAAGCTCTTGTGTGGACGTTAGAGAGTAACTTACAGGTTCTCTCCTTCTACCATGTATGTCTGGGAAATCAAGCTGAGACTTCTGGCAGCAATCACCTTTCATAATGAGCTACCTTGCCAGGTCAAGGGAAATATTTATTTGGAGTTCTCACTGTTTTTACGTAGGGTACAGATGCATTTTTAGGCTTCATTGTAGTCTAAACAGGAACTCAGCATGGGACCATCTGTGTTCTTATTTCCTCTTTTTAAAATGTCGTTATTATTAATCCCTGTTTATTTTTGAGAAAAGGTCTCACTGTGTAGCTCTGGCTATCCTGGAACTTGTTGGGTAGACCAGGCTGGCCTTGAACTGAATAGGAATTCTCCTACTCCTGCTTCCAAAGTTCTGGGGTTAAGATATGTCTGACCTCTATTTATTTATTCTTTCTTAATGCACCTACTACTATCTCCTGCTGCTCAGACAATTATTTCACCAATTAATGTGGGGCTGGGTTCTATTCAGAGGGATTTGGTTCTATTCAGGTTAGGAATGCTCACTAAACCTTTATCCTGATACACAAAATACAATTTCCTAAGTAATTTACGTATAAAATTGTCTTGCCTCTTATAAATTGTGTCTTCTGCCTTACACAGCATTAATCCTTCATATGAAGCTGTTCAGGTTATGTACTTCCAACATAACTCTATTTTTTATTTTCATAAAATGCCTCTCAAATTTTATTTAAGAAGTACCATTCCTGCTCAGAATCGACTTTTTTATTAGCATTTAAAATACACATGCGTCAGTGGGGGGATGGGAAAGCTAGATTTCTCATTCCTTGGTATACTGTAAAGACTATATTTATATAGCTAGAATTAGATTTACCTGAGTTTTAACAGCAATTACCATTGACCCGTATTCCTAACACAGCTGAAGAGGCATAGACTGACTCAGTTGCACATTTGTAGGCTCTAGGAAAGCAGGCAACTATTAGTCTAACACAGCTTGAATGGATGTTCAGAAAGAACACCCTCTTCATCAAAGATAAAGTATAATTAATGAGGGTAAATGGGTCATCGAAAGCTCAATTCATCTTATCTAGAGTATTAATATATTCAGTGAGTATAAACAAATTTAAATTGATTCAAAATACAGAGGAAATTACTCCATGAACTCCAGAGCATTTTGGGGAAAGTGTTAAATGCCCCCCTTTACAGATTGAAATTCAAATGATTTTGATATATAGAAAAATTTTATTAATTTTTCTTTAGGATATCCCATGTATCCCAGCAGACTAATGAAAGACCCCCAGAGTGGGGAGACTCTCACTCGAGTCTGGGGATAACACGACCCCACAATAACTCACGAGAGACCGTCCTTGCTGCAACCACACGAGGGCAATTGACAGGAACCAGCTGGGGCCAAAACTCATATCCCATGAGGGGTAGTGGAGTTCGACCCCGAGAAGCTGGGAAAGGGGGTATTTAAGGGAAGAAACGGAACCACAACCCAAAGGGGGTAGGGAGGGAAAATTCCGAAAATACCAGTGATCATTGGAAAATTCCCAAAATACCAGTGATAATCACAAGGGGGTAACTCCTCGTTTCTCAACATTATTCTCAAGATTATAATCTAACTTTATGGTCAGCTACTTCCTGGAACAGAGTCACTGACCGGCTAACCTAGATTTTTGGTTCTTCTTCCCCTGCTAGGTTTTTGGCTCTATTCTTCCTGCTAGGGGAGTCTGGATTTATCCGGGTCTTTCATCTAAACACTAGCAACGAAGGATGATGTTGAGCTGCTGCGCCTCCTGCCTGCTCCTCCTGAATGCTTAACACAGTGGTGTTAAGTTATGCCTGCTTTTTTGTAAGAACGTCTTCTTCTGTGTTTCGAAGACTATCTAAGCCCTTGACATTCACTGGTAAAATGGATAAACTAGACTTTCTACACTTTACTTGGCTTTCTTCCCTCTCCCCGCCCCCCTCACCAAGACAGGGTTTCTCTGTATAGCCCTGGCTCTCCTGGAACTAGCTCTGTAGATCAGGCTGGTCTGGAACTCACAAAGATCTACCTGCCTCTGCTTCTGCTGGGATTAAAAGTGTGTGCCACCATTGCCTGGCTTACTTGGCTTTCTCCACTTTCTTTAGTGCAGAACCTTTTTCTTTAAACTTGTTCACTGACAAACTAGAACATTGGTTCTCAAACTTCCTAATGCTGTGACCCTTTAATACAGTTCCTCATGTTGTGGGGACCACCTATAATTAAATTATTTCATTGCTATTTTATAACTGTAACTTTGCCAGTATTGTGAATCTTAATGTAAGCATCTGATATGCAGGATATCTGGTATGCAACCCCCAAAGGGGTCAGGACCCACACGTTGAGAACCACTGTAGTAGAGGGATTCCTGATAAACTTCAAAGGTGATTTGAAGTTTAGGCAAGTTTTTCTACCCACCCACCCAAGCGTCTGATCCTGTAGTTCTGGACCTTGACCAGTTTTTAGTGTGTTTCATTTCCTTTGTGTAAGCTATAGTCCTGTCTTTCAGCTTCAAGCTGGTCCATCCGCTCAACTTCCTTCCTTCTCCTTTTCCCCTTTAATCCTATCAAATTAGTCCAGCATCAAAGAGCCTGGCTCTTTGCCTACACATTAGCTCTGTGGGGGGCTGTTGGGAAACATAGCTCAACTGTTTATACTTTCAGGAGAGCATTTTCATTTTTAAATGAGCTTGCCTCGGCCAGGCAGGTTAGTTAGTTCTTTATCTTAAGAACCAGTCCAACTTTTGTTTATTTCAGTATGCTAACACGAGAGCCTAGGGACCAGAATGAGGCAGAGGCCCCTGAAAATTAAAAAGTACACCTCCTGCTAAGAAGGTGATGTGGACGGGGTGGAGATCCCTGGAAGTGTGGAGGGCACTGTGTATAATACTGTAAGGGAAATATTTATAAAATCAGAGAAGTGGGTAACAGAAAAATATCATGTTTCCTTAAAATGCATCTTCAGTTTGTTCCTGAATCTGGCACAGCAGAAATCATGGTGATATGACAAGGGACTTTAAGGGTTTGGAAAGAGGCCTTTTGTATTCCGAGCTACAGTGTCAGCCCAGTCCCACAAGCAACCACTGCAGTTGATTATAGATGTGCATTGCACGGTTTTTTTTTATTGAAAACTGTAGAAAAGCATTCCGCAGCAATAGTTTATGCAAAACAATAACGTTACAGAGATTTTATGAAAAAAAATAGATTCCATGGTTATGCAAACTTAAGAAATGCATATGATGTAAAAGGAGAGGGACCTTGGAGGGCAAAGAGGCAGCGTGGTGGTTGGAGGGATACATGCCATGCAGGCAGAGCTCATGTGGGAGTTTTATTGAGATACAAGGAGTGGGGGAGGGAAAAGAAAGACAAATACAGAGAGAAAGAAGAAGAGGCAAGGACCAGCCTGCCACTTCAGAAGAGCAGCTGAAAGAGAGCAGAAATGGGCGGAGTTTGTCTCTTAAAGGGACCTTTTGCACCTGCTTACTGACTAAGTAGCAGCCAAGGACCCTGGGTGCATCCTGCCAGGTAACAGGGGCCAACATAAGGCCTGAATCCTAGCACCATAAACTCTCTTCTCCAAGATTTAGGATGTTCTTAACCAAACCAAAGGCACTAATTTGCTCTATAGTTAAAAAAAAAGTTAATTTTCTTAAGTCAAAAATTTCCAAGTTGATTTCACACATGCTTTTAGTGAGCCACTCTGTCCTAGAAAATAAATGAGAATCACTTTGGTCACTCCTACCTACCTATTGGCAGAGATGCATTCTGGAGCTTTTACAAATGACCATGCTCATTGCGGTAGTTTGAATGAAAATGGTCTCCACAGGCTCCTAGGGACTGGGACTATTAGGAGACATATTCTTGGCAAAGGTGTAGCTTTATGGGAGGAAGTGTGTCACAGGGGGTGGGCTTTGAGCTTTCAAATGCTCAAGCCAGGACCAATGTCACTCTTTCAGCTGCCTGCCAAGTTAGATGTAGACTCATTACTAACTCTCCAGCACCATGTCTGCCCTGCGCTGCTGTGCTCCCCATCATGATGATAATGGACTGAACCTGTAAGTGAACCACCCCAATTAAATGTTTTCCCTTATAAGAGTCTCCATGGTCATGGTGTTTCTTCGCAACAATAAAACCCAAACTAAGACACTCATGAACTCATGGTATCATAGACTTTCTTTCATAACATACACAAGTGTTAATTGAGTCCCATAAAAACAGGCACCAAAATACATTTGGTTAAAGTGGTTTCCTGTGCTTGTGAGGAACTGGTAAATCCAACCATGAATCTCCCATGTCCTCACCAAATTAAACAATAAACTCTTCACCTTCTCCATCTTTCTTTGGTTTCAAGCATTGTTTTATTTCTTTACTTCACTGGCAGAAAATGGTTGTGAGATCAGTTTCTCTCGTTGCCCCTTTGTTTCTCTTGATCTCTAAATCATTATCTCTGTCCCCATCCTGTCCTGTCCCCCAACCTTCCAGCTCCAACCACTGTGAGTTCCAGTGTTCTTGTTTTGTCTTTTCCAGAGCAGTGAAGTTAATTGAAGCCTAAGCTCTTGAGGTACTATGTGTATCTCTGAGGGGAAATATGTGGGCAAACACATATCATCAGCCTTATTATTTAACTGTTAATAACTGACAGTGGTGTAGTTCTTGGGAGACTCTAGCTAGCCCATAAGAAACGTATTTGAAGTCAGATACAAATAGTTTGCTTCTAAACGACCTTGGACAAGCTGATTTACATTTCTATGAGGTACGTCTGTCTTCCTCATTTGCTGAATAGGAGAATGACAGTTTGAAGCCACTGAAATAAGAAGTGCAAAAGGTCTATGACTTAGCAAGTAGCCAAAGCAGTTATAACAACAGACAGAATAGCTTCATGGCTGAAACAGCAATGAAATCTGTTACTGCAAATGCCTCTTGTGCTCACCCATACCGGCAACAAGGCTAGGGCGTGATTTATTTCACCAACATCTTCTGTAACCAAATTCAGATTGTGCTGTATAAACATTCAATAAACGTCGACTGGGCCTTCTTTTTCAGCATTGACCAAATTCTGGAAGCAAGCAGAGAATAGAATAGACCCCTCTGGTAGGAGGAAAAGGAAACTCATTTCCACACTTTGTCACACTCCTGATAGTAACAAGCTTCTCTTTCAAAAAGCTATCCAAATGTCAACTTTCTACATCTTCCTAGTTAGGTCAGCATCCTGACCTAGAAATAAAAAGTTATTTTTTGCTTTTGCTGTACTTAAGGAAAGAAATAAACATACTTCTAGTCTGAAGAGGAGGGGTTGATGCAAATGACTGCCAGAAGCAAGTGTGTGCGTGGGTTTCACACACCCATTTTCTTAAATGCAAGTACTGACAGAAGCGAGTGTGTGCGTGGGGTGTCACACACCCATATTCTTAAATGCGAGCCAGTCTTCTTTTCTCCTGGTATCCTCTGGGTGACCTCCCAGGGCCTCACTGTCTGGCCTGAAACAATACAAGCCGTGAATAAAGTATAGTGGTAGAAATCTTCATGTTTAATCCACCCTGGCTCAACTTCCCTGTTTTGTGGCAGGGAGATGGGAAACAATCTCTACAACAAAATATGTCCCAAGTGGCAGAAACACAATACTTAGTACACTGTCATCACTTTCTGCCAGAAGCAGAGAGAGAGGGAGAGAGAAAGAAAGGCAGTGGGGGAGGGAGGAAGAAAGACTGATTCTGCAAAGTAGATGGTGCTTTGTGTGACCAAAATCAAACAAAACACAAACAATGGCTGGATCGCTATGACAACAGAGTCCATGCCTTGGTTTCAGGGAAACTTAGGCAGCTGGCTGTGATCTAAAGTGTTTGTTTTGCTACCTTATATCACATGAGTAGCACTGAGGGCCTCGGAATGTGTGCCTTGGCCATTTAAGAGTTCACTCATCTTGTGTTTTTCACACACATGAACACCAGACCACAGAGCATGAGTAGCATGCAGAGCTGCAGCTCTCACTAATGTTGTAGAGGAATCTTGAAGCTCTTCTCCTGCCTGTGAGCCACGAAAACCTTGTGTGGCCATCCTCTTTCCCTTCCTTGCTTCTTCTCTTGCTTCCTTTCCTCTGTCTGTCCTCCCTTCCCTCTCTCCCTCCTTCCCTTTCTCTCATTTCCTTTATCCCATTCTTCTTGTCGTGAGAGAGACGGTTGCTCTGGGTAGCCTATGCTCAAACTCAGCATTCTAATTCGGCCTTCTGAAAGCTGTAATTACAGACATGCTCCAGCACCTTACCAGCTCCAGACAGCTCAACTTTCTCAAGCAAGGTACTAGCCAGAGTTAACTTAAGCATCTAATTAGTCCTATGATATCTATGTAATTAACTTTATAGTAGAGATGACAAAACTCAAATGCAGAGAGGTTAAGCAACTTGTATCAAAATCATAGGAGAACTTGAAGCATGGACGCTCTGAAACCCAATTATAGTCTTCCAAGTTTAGCCTTTCAGTGACTTTCATTTTTTTTCATTCAAGAGCATGGATTAGAAAAATGATAATTAGGAAACGTCATTGTCTAAGAAGTATTTTATGAGGGCAAACAATAACATTAAGAATAGTACTAATGTTGGTAACCTCCGCCTGTGTATACAGCATTTGAACATGAATTAATTCTCTGAACGCTTCTGAAAGCTGATAGTTGTATTTGTAAAGCAAATAATGTCTCGCATAGATAGCTCCAAGGAATTTTAATGGAAAGTGGGAAGTAAAGTGTTATGATATCAGGTCACATTGAAACTCCTAACCCCCTTTAAGAAAGACTTGATGGGTTATTTATTCTATGTAACATGAAGGGCCTGCTTGTTGGGGTTTCTGTCCTGCCCAGTTCCCACAGCCGGCAAGTCCCAAAGAAAATCACACAGAGAGTCTACATTAGGTTATAAACTGATTGGTCCATTAGCTCAGGCTAAGTATTAGTTCTTATAAGTTATATTAACCCATTATTCTTATCTATGTTAGCCACATGGCTCAGTACCTTTTTCAGTGGGGCAGGTCACATCCTGCTTCTTCAGTGGTCTGGGCAGGAGTAGGAGGAATGGGCTTCCTCCTTCCCAGCATTCTCCTGTTCTCATCACCCCGCTTCTACTTCCTGTCTGGTTGACCCACCTATACTTCCTGCCTGGCCAATCAATGTTTATTTAAAACATGATTGACAAAATACAGACAATTATCCTGCACCAATTCTATAATATGTGTTAGCTTTCCCTACAGTAAAAACCCAAATTATAAAGCTTAAAGGTGAGTTATAAGGGAACGAGTGATTCATTAGTGCTCATTACAATATGGTTATCTACAGTAAGTTTAGTGTGAATATGCGCTCATGCAACGGTCTTCATTTGTTGAGATCAGTTCTTATAGATGGAGATTAAAACAAACAAGACTGCTGGAGAGTTATTGAGACTCAATTTATAGACAAAAGGAAATTGCATTAAAACATAGAATTAGATTCTGGGAAACACCATTTCCCTACTTAACCACTATTGTGAGATATATTTCTCCCCACAATCCTGTTTATCTGTGAGGCCTTCTCTATGTTTTCTAGCATATACGTTGGGTGCTTTCTGAGCTATATCTTTCTGAATTAGAATATATGTAAGAATATACAATCTACTTTTTTTTAAACACACAATCTACTTTCTCAACTAGATTACAAGCCTTTTGACCAGGAGTCATATATTATTCCTTCCTTCATTTCCAAGTCAGATGTTTTGCTTTGCACGTTGGAAGTCCTACTGACCCCTCTGATCCAGTTATATGAATGCTGATAACTGTGAGAGAAATGTGAACTCAGAGCCCTTCACTGAGGCTGTTATGCTGCAGGCTGAATTCACTTGACTGAATTCTCAAAGCACAAGAGTCAGATCTTCTTTATGTTTTCTTTCTCTTATTGTTATTATTCTACCATAACACATGACACATACAGAGCACAGGGATGGGAGGAAAGGAAAGAAGAAATGGAAGCAAAATAGGAAGAAAGGGGGAAATAGGAGAGAGGAAGAGAGACTAGAAAAGAGGAAGAATGGGCCTTGGATGTTGAAGATTGAATTAGATATGAGTAAGAAGTGACATTTATGGGCAAGAGGACATTATCAGCAAGGCTGGAAACCATTCTCCTAGAATAAGAAACTGACTTAGTCTGCCTTTGACTATTGTGTTGAAGAAGTAAAATATATTTCATGCTCTGGAAGCCAAGCTGCAACCAGAAAAGTAGTGTTGTGTATTGGAGTAATTTTGTATTAAGTTAGAGGCAATAGCGACACTTACATCTCTTTAAAGCCTTAAAAATATTTTTAAAATAAAGTAATTACAGAAGCCAGGAAATCACAGCACACACCTTTAATCCCAGTACTTGGAAGGCAGAGGCAGGTGTATCTCTATGAGGGCAAGGCCTGCCTGGTCTACAAAGTAAGTTCTAGGACAGCCAGGGCTACATAGAGAGACCCTGTTTCTCAAAACAAAGAACAACAACAAAAAGTACTTAGAGACAATATCTTGTAAGTTACAAGAGAGAAACACATCACATTTCTCAAAGAAAGAGCAATTAGGATTCTGATGTAATCACAAGCTACATGAGCCTACGCTACAGTAGACTCTCCAGGACGGAAAACAGCAGTGCAATGGCGTAACTCCTGGATACAGTGGTAAGCGTGAGAGACAAAGTGAAGATAGTGAAATGCTGAGGTCACAGATCCCAGGGCCAGCAATTAAAACAGGAAGTACAGGATATAGCTTGAGAAAAGTGAGAAATTCAATTTTGCGCAAGATGGTTTTATAAAGTAATAGATAATGCAGATGATGTTATGGATTCCAGAGACAAAGAGAATAACCAAAGCCAGGTGCCTGGGAGCAGTATGGAGACAAGCTCCCAACAGGGTCACAAATAGCACCACAGCCAGCCCACAGCAATGGAGATGGTAACAATGCTCAATTATCACTTTTATTAAGTCGCTTACATCTCTGGGTGGTTTTGTCTTCTAAAATATTAATAAGACACATTTATTTCTGTTATACTTATCATGGTATAAGGATGAAACTAAGTGATGATAATTAGAATTTGGGACATTGTCAAATCTTATGCAAGTGTAATTCAGAAATCACAGAAAGAGCTATACCTATTTGCCTAATTCAGGTAGAGATGGTATATGTCTTTCGGCAGATCTTGCAAAGGAATAATACTTACTCATATCTACTTTCCAAGAAGGCTGGAGGTATGACTTGGTGTTAGAGGATGGACCTTCAGCAGGACTCCTAACATGGCATAAAAATGATGGGGGAAGAAGTAGAGCAAAGCTATACACAACACAGGACTTGTTCACTGAAAAAGAAACAAACAAATTCTAGGATCAGTTGAGCTTTTTTTTTTGTCAACTAAACACTTCTACTTTCTTTTTTAATTTTATTGTATTTAATATGCATCTATGTGAGTGTGTGTTTCTCTGTCACATATGCACAGGCACCCACTGAGGCCAGAGAGGGTGTAAGATTCCCTAGAGTTGGAGTAACAGGTAGTTGTGAGTTACCTGACAAGGATGCTAGAACAAAACTCAGGAGCTCTTCAGGGGCAGCAAGCACTCTCAGTCACTAGCCATCTAGCTCTATGTTCAATGATTCTTTGTGTTTTTTATTTGAGGTGTGGCACAGGGGTATGTGTTGGAGTGTGGGTCTCACCATGCAACTCTAGATGGCCTGAAACTTACTGTGTAGACTAGGTTAGCCTGGCATTCACAGAGCCCTGCCTGCCTCTGTCTCCAGAGTTCCTGGCCCTCATATTCATTACTATAAGATAATAAGGTAGTCTGTCTACCCACATGACAGATGTGTTCTACAAGATTTAATAAACACAAGAACAGAGCCTCCAAGTTAGTGAAGAATGAAGGAAAGGCTCTGGGTGACAGGACAGGTGGTATTCTCAGTCACTGCAGAACTGAAAAGAGTTGCATTCAGGTGGAGGAAGGGAGCTGAGCCATGGCAACTTTGACCAACAGAGTGAGAGAGCATTTCCTATTGCTTAAGCACACATATTCTGGATTCAGAGAGAGGTGTTTACCTTCAGATAAAGCATCTCCTAAATGTGCACCTGTGTGAACTTGGTCAAAGTTTACTGAGCACTGGTTGTATCTGTGACATGGTAAAGGAACCTACTTTCTTCTTAGATTTTATTTACTACTTATTTTATGTGGACATTTGTTGTTTTTGTTCCTACTTTAGCTGCAGCATGAATGTCCATGCACATGTGTATGTCTAGTGTCCATAAATTCCAGAAAAGGGCCTTGAGTTCCCACAGGACTAGAGTGACAGATGGTGTGAGTCACCATGTAGGTGCTGGGAAGGGAGCTCAGCTCCTCTGGAAGGGCAGCAAGTACATTCAAATGCTGAGCCATCTCTCCAGCCCCTACTTAATTTATAATCACAATTTTAGAGGACTTACTTTCTATGGCAGCTGTGAAGACATGATGAGATGCAGAATAATATATTCTAGTGAACTGTTAAATCTACTTTAACCAGTATGAGGACACCCCACATTTCTAGTCAAAAACTTGAAAGACAAGAACAGAAAGAGAGAGACAGACAGACAGAACACAGGTAGCAAGAATGGGTAAAATAGAAGAAAAGAGAGAAAGAGGTTAAAAATAAGGGAGAGGGCTGAGAATGAAGTTTAGTTGTAGCAAACTGAAATGGCCTGCCCAAGAACCTGAGCTCAGTCCACAACACTGAAGGAAGCAGAATGTGATGAGGAAAATACCAAGAGAAACTTGAAGAGACACGAGTGGAGAAAGCGGTGCACTACATACAGCTTGCAAGTTCTTCACTGTTGCTCATTCCTCCTCATAAGAGCACAGTGAAGCATTACCATGATGGAAACAGAAAAGAATACTCAAAGAAACACCCACTGAGAGCAAAAGGAAAAGGGAGAAAGGGCCTTGCATTGGACATAGACAAATGGTTGACAGTGTGACGTAGGACTTTGAAACTTCGTTATTACTTATTGAGTTTTGTGTTATTGTTTCTATTTGCTTGTTTCTTGAGCCAGAGTCTTACTCTGCAGCCTATGCTGGCCTCAAACTCTGCTATTCTCCTATCTCAATCTCTGGGTGCTAACATCTACTACTTTCTTTATTCTTTGTCTTTTTTTAATATGTCTATCTCTGTATTGAAATGCTTGTTTAAATAATGTGAAATGCTGTTACCAAAAGAGGAAGGTAAATACCAATTTACATATAAACCCTTCGATCTACAAAGGTGTCCTGTCTGCAAGTTATGCTAATACAAAAGTAGCACAAAGTTTGTAGGAGTAACCAACCAAGATCAGATTTGATTTCAGACCCAACTCCACAAGATGGAACCATACCCAACACTGCTTGAGTGACCAAGAGCCTGAGACTTGATAGTCCAAGGACATAGAGGAAAATCAAATACTACACTTCTACTAAAGGAACATAGCAATAAAAAGGCACCTAATGCTGAGTGCATTCTGCTGTATTCATAGGTCAATGACTTGCTCAGCCATCACCAGAGAAGCTTTTCCTGTAGCATATGAGAACACATATAAAGACCTACAGCCAGGCATTATATAGATTAGCGAGAGACCTTGGAACATCCACGCCTAAACAGTACGTCCACATCAAAACCCTTCCCCTTCAGGCTCAGGGACCTCTGCAGAAAAGGAGAAGGAAAGACTGTAAAAGACAGAGGGGAACAGAACCTCAGGAAACAGGGACTTCTACTCACAACAGAGACTGAGGCAGCATGCACAGAGCTTGCACAGGTCTTTATCAGATGGCGTTCTAGACTGAAAGGAGATGTGATCATGTGCCCCCCACCCACGAACCCAGAATCTGTCTGCAATTGATAAACACTTGCAGAAAAGTTAGTTTTCTCCAAGAAAGTCTCAGTGAGGAAACAAACTGTTTTTAAGGATAGGTTGCATGTCTAGCAACAGACACCAACAGAAAAGGAACTCAGTAGCATCTTTGGAGGTTCCTTGTCTCATAATGCAGGGTCAAGACTTCTTGTTTTTATAATTCCACCTTCTTATTGGTTAAGTTTTTGCCCTGCAGGTTTTTTGCATATATAATATAATTTTTGGTTTTATGCTTTTATGAGATTTTTGAGTGTGCAAAAGAGTGGGTTTCTGCATCTATGTTTCTTGTGCCTTTTCTAGGGCTCTTTTCCTTCTGTTTGTTTGTCCTATATCAACGTGTTAGTATTTGTTTTATCTTTTTATTTTATCTTACTTTCTTTTCTTTATTTTATTATTATCCCTTAGATGCCTGTTTGTTTCTAATGAGAGACAGGAAGGGGATGAATCTGGATGGGAGGTGGGAAGGAACTCAAAGGAGTAGAGGGAAGGGAAGCTTTAATCAGAATATATTGCATTAAAATATTTTTTCAATCAAAGAAAACAATACAAGAAATGCAAGCCTTCTCAGTCAAATATGGTTTGATCTGTAAATACTGTTTTAACCAAAGTGGACTTACATAAGTAGGAAAGGTGCTGCAACACAAAGCAAAGGTCAGAGGCTACATTCCAGTAAACTAGGAAGTCCTCTCCCCACCACTAATCCGTATTCACTCAATTCTGAGTGATGTAATGTCAGGTTGTATGTCAACTGAACCAGTCCTGGAATGGATCCATGACCCAAATACTTATGGAATCTGTCTGGAATTAAACAGCTGGCGAAAGAAGTGAATAATTCTAAAATCTGTTTTAGTTAGCCAAAGGTCTCACAGAAGAGTGCAGTCATTCCATTTAAGATGTTCACATACATCCCTGACCCTGATCCAGTTTTGAGATCAAATCTAGGTTTGGATTCACAGATATTTCTGATCATTTATCTTCTCCATTGGCCCCTTAAAAAACAACAGTGGGTTACAAATTCAAACCGAAGATGAAACGCTTTCTGGTACTGCATGATGGCATGATGTAATTTAAACAGAATTTAGGGTGTTTTTAAAATAAACTTTGAAGAGTTTGAACTACCAAAGACAAAGGTTATTATGGAGTTAAAGGTCAGCCACCATGAAGTCAGCTGCCATAGGTGGCCGGGATATGGAGAGATCACAGGAACTAAGGAGGAGTTGAGCGACTGCCCTGCAGTTCTCTTTCATCTTTCTGGAATGTCAGGGTGCCTTGACTTTTTTTTTTTTTTGAGAAGTTGCCATGCCCTTGGCCTTTGCTTCATCAGACAGAGAGGAGAATTCTCCCTGGCCAGAAGGTCACAATCCCACTACCCAACATGGACAAAGTTCACAAGTTTTCATTGGCATTTTTTCACAAGCACTTTCACAACTACTCATTTCCCTTGGGGTCATCAGTTGTGAGTCAAATCACTAATTTCCGTACTATCCAGACCTAAGTTCTCCCAAATGAAGATCTGGCCTCAAGTGCTGACCTTGTCCTTCCCAAGAGTATGAGAGTTCATAGGAAGTGGGAGGTGAGAATGGGAGCTGCCCTCCCATGTCCCTTACCTTTTACTGATCATGACTCTTATGCAAGAGCCTCAATTAGTTTTCCCTTGTTTTCTTCTTTCTGTCTCTTATATTTTTGAACTCTGCTTCAGTTGCTGTATAAAGTCCCCTAATTCACCTGAAAAAATAATTTAAGATGTTTTTACATTTTTATTTCTTAAAAGTGTATGTTGAGCTGGGCGTGGTGATACAATCCTTTAATCCCAGCAATTTGGAGGCAGAGGCAGGTGGATCTCTTCCCTTTAATATTCTGAACAAGGACTAATGTTCTTTTGGAGGTAAAGAACACTGTAGGGGGCTACAGAGATGGCTCAGTGGTTAAGAACACTGGTTACTTTTCCAGAGGACCTGGGTTCGATTCCCAGCACCCATATGGTAGCTCTCAACTGATTATAACTTCAGTTCCAGGGAATGGACTCCGATGGCAACAGACACACATGTAGTCAAAACACTCTTATACAAAACGAAACAAAAAACTCAGAATCAGAGAAACAAACCAAAAACAGAAAGACAACAAAACAAAGTTGATGGTAGAGTACAATTTAGGAGTAGTCCCAGCCTCCTTACTTGCCATGAGTAGAACACTGAGTTTTTGATCTGTTGGAATTTAAAATGTGTCTTCACAGAGGAGGGTTAATGGTATTCTCTGGATTGTTTGGAGCATTACACAGTAAAAACCTACAGGGGTTGGTCATCCACCCCCTTCCGGTTGTAACAGCTTCCATCTAGTACTTTTCTACTTTTCCCCAAATTATCAAAACAATTTATGATTTTCTGAGTTAAAATATTTTTCTGGTACAAAAAGCTTCTTGTAGCCAGGTGTGTTGGTGCATGCCTTTAATCCCAGCTTTTGGGAGGCAGAGGTAGGTGGATCTCTACAAGGTCAGCCTGGTCTATAGAGCAAGTTCCAGGACAGCTAGGGCTGTTACACAGAGAAACCCTGTCTCGCAAAACCAAAAAAAAAAAAAAAAAAAAGAAAAAGAAAACAAAGCAAAAAGAAAGACAGAAAGCTTCTTGCTGACGATCCATCATATAGATATGAATATGATGGACATGATGACCGGTAGCCATTGCGTTATTATTCTGAGTACATAATTATAGTGCTTATCTTTTATATATGATACAAATGCATGTCTTACTACAGTAACAAAAAATATTCTCACTGAATCACAAACTGCTTTGAAAAGCACACACACACACACACACACACACACAAACAATGCAAGCCTTGTCAGTAGCTCTTGAAAGTTAATTTTCAGTTGTGGTGTCCAGAGTGTGAGATTACTGGGGAATAAGATCACTTTAGTTGTAATTTGCTAACATAAGATACACTGTGATATGATGGATGGGCCCGTGATCCAATAAGATGTCCTTAAAAGAAACAATTTCAGATATAGTCACGGAGCAAAGAACGAGCAAATATGGAAGCAGTGGTTGGAGCTGTGCTACCACCGGACACGTTGGTCACTCATGGCTGGAGACCTTTAGCCTAAAAAACTGAAAATAAATTGTTATTGTTTTAAGCTACCCGCCCCCCACAACGTGAACTTTGCTATAGCAATTCAAGGAAACAAACACGAACCATTTCACTAGCTTTCTGAACTGTCTGGCGTCCTGGGTGGTGTAGGAGGTTCTTCTGTCTATGTGTTGCTTTCATTGGCTAAATAAAGAAACTGCCTTGGCCTTTTGATAGGACAGAACTTAGATAGGTGGGGAAAAGAGAACTGAATGCTGGGAGAAAGAAGGCAGACAGAGAGAGCTGCCATGGAGCCTCCAGGTCAGACATGCTGAATCTTTCCTGGTAAGCCACGACCTGGTGGTGAACACAGATTAATAAAAATGGGTTAGATCAAGATGTGAGAGTTGGCCAAGAAGAGGCAAGATATAATGGGCCAGGCAGTAATTTAATTAATACAATTTCTGTGTGGTTATTTCGGGGGCTAAGCTAGCTGGGCAGCGGGACGCAGCCCACTCCTCCTACAACACCTGGGCACTCACTTCCCCTGTCACAGTATTAGAAACTCCGAAGTAGAGGTGTCTAGAAACCAGCCAATACCATTTTGAAAGAGACTGTTGTGAAATTTTCAGGAATTTCTGCAAACCCACTGCTAACCATACCAATTATCTAGAAATTATATTGTATAAGCTTTTGGCTAAATAAATGAAAACAAATACAACAAATCTTCAAATTTTGTTACTTCCTGGTTTTTGTCATTTGACTGCTCTATGTTCTTGAATGTATTTATTTCCATAAATAATTTGCTATTATTTATTTCCATCAATAGTGTAGTCCCTTCCATCTATCTGACCTGTAAAGGAGAAGCACTGTATGGAGCTGCGCGACTGCACATCTCTCCCCAGCCCAGGCTGACCACTCAATGTCACATACGGACACAATGGAGGTATTTATATCACTGTAGAGAGTGATAAATCAATTCTTTTCATATTTGCATGGAGCATGTTGTAAACATTTGCTGATACAAAATCAAAGTTTTCGTCCTGTAAATCACGCTGGGATGGCTACAGAGGAAAGCACCAAGATTTCTCCATCTGCATCCAGTTTGGAAAAGCTGAGTAAAGCCGCCTGAAAGAGAAAATCAGGCACGAGGACAAGTAATGAAGGCAAAGTGAGATTGGACGAGGATGGTAAAGAGGGGATAAGGGAGGCTTAGATGCCAGTGACCTACTTTTAGTATTATGTACTAAATCTCTTCAGGAAGTGGTTGGCTCTGGTTATAAATATTAATTAGATTTCAAAGAGTGCCGTTTAAAGGCTCTGTGGTTTTTAGACAGGAACATTTCAGATACACGAAAGGTAAAATATAGATAGGGTGGTGGGTAGATAGACGGATGGATGGTCGGCAGATGACAATAGTTATGGCATTCACGGGTACAGCTTGCTCAAGTTGATTGTGAACTAAATGATGTTAATCGATAAACAGCTCTAAGCCATCAACCAAATCATAGGTGAATGAAAGGATGTTATAAATATGGCTTTAGTAGCTATATAATTCTCCTGTATATGAGTAAGGTCAACATTCTTTAGCTTTGCTAAGACATCTTCCTTGTTCCATCTAGAAGGTGAACAAAAATATTTGCAGATATAGCAGTTCTATGCCTTTAAATCAAAGATCCGAAGAAACTGAAATAGTTACTTCCTAAAACCCTTAAGGGTAATTTGACCCTGCTGGCAACTTCATTTTCTTTTGCACTGTGGGGAGTGGAGTCTCAGGAAAAGACTGCTCAAGTCCTTGAACTCTGTGCCAGCAGGAGCTGGGCAGACTCTCAGTCAGTGCCAGAGCAAAGGTGGTAGGCTGTTCCTGTTTAACCACAGTGGCTGCAGCAGACCGAGGGAGTGGGGCTAGCCCTACAGTCAAGTCCTGCCGAGGCAGGAAGTGTTCTCAGTGAGGAATGTGTGAAGCATGCCTCACCTCAGTCTGATGTGACTGGGACATTCTTTGAGAACGTGTCATCTGAGTCCAAAAATATTCCTATTTAATTAACCTACAGGGATTTTCAATAGCAAATAAGAGGCCTCTGTTCTCTGTGAACACAATCCAACAGGAGAGGAAGTTTGGTATCTCTGTGTTTTCTGTGGATTAGTCCATTCTTAGTTTCCTTATGCATTTCCATAAAGTAGAAAGGCCAGTGGAGCTCAGACCTGAGACAGTCCCCGAACCTATCACCTACTAATGTGTCGAAACTGTCCACACTCAATGGTTGTACAGCTCTGCTTTTTAGTGCTTTAGGCTTCGGGTAAATACCCTGAGTTTTAGATAGCATTCAGGTAGAAGAGCTGGAACTGGCAGAGGGCTGTTAAAAAGAGTGTGGTCAGAGTGCTTTGTCCTTGTCTGTTTCTTCTCCTTGGTTTTCTTCTGCACTGTTCCTGTTGCCACTCCCAGCCCACAGCCCATCTAGAGCCCGCTGCTCTGCTTATGACTAATTTCCCACATCATGGCAAGACCAACTGGCCAAATCTCTCACGCATTTTCTCATAGATACATCTTTAAAATTAACAGAAAATGTGCTCAAGACCAAACATTAAAAAAATCCAATTTTCAGAAATTTAAAGAGAGAAATATCATCATATCAGACCAAAGAGAAGACAAATTTACCATATTCTCCTTAGGCCTAGTAAGGATTTTGATTCTAAGTTCTTGCCCAAATTAGGAAGCTGGGCCTTCAAAACAGTTCTATTTTAAATAAAAATATCACAAGGGATCATACAGAAACTTTCAAAGATTAACATAACTAACCTTTTTTTTCAACAGCTGAAATTTGTTTTATATTTCACCAGAACAAAGTGTTAATGATATACAACACACTTTGTTTTATAAGGTTCTCCTTTAGACTTTCTTAAAAAGCCAGAATAAACAGTACCTTTTTAAAGCTACTGTTATTGTCGACTACCATCTGAGTTATGCACAGGTACTGCACTGATGATAACTTAAGGGTGGCTTTTTGAACCAAGTTCAAGCTAGATATTGAACACATGAAATTTGCTTTACACCCAGTTCTGAGCTGGACTTTGAGTTTATAATGAAAAGCTGTCCATGACTCACATGAGAGGCGCCCATAATTACATGGCACCGTACAATCCTCACGCACTGAGCCTGTGGTTTGCCAGCTTTAAGACAATAATGCAGTTTTATGGGAGAGTTGAGGCTTAATTTTGTTCTCCTTTGATTCCATAAATGATGGTTTTGACTTTGAATTGAGCCACCTAACTTATGACTTTTTTCTTATGACTTTATTTTTTTCAAGAAGAAGAGATAACACATGCAAAGTTCTGGCTTGCTGAAAAGACAGTTTCAGCAGCATTCTCCCTGACGTGAGATATTTCATTCAGAAGGTCTATGTTTCTTCTCCTTTTAAGGTTCCTTAGATGAGAAAATGATATAAACAAATTCTAAACTCATGAATCTATTTTTTTTCTAATGCAAAAGCTGAAAGCGAAGGGGGGGGGCAGAAGAACCAACTTTGAAATACTTTAACAGAAACCAAAAATTATAGTTTAATGGATTGAAAATAGTATTCTCAGCTCTCATTGACACAAATACAATGCTCAAGCAATCTTATAACCTATCGACTTTATACTAATTTACTCTGTAGAAGTATTGCAGCTCAATGGTTAACAAAGTTTTGTGTTTTCCTAAATAGATGAAAAATATAAGTAAATTCTCAAAGAAGACAAGAATGATTTCACTAGTTACTCTCAGGGTTTCTCTCCCACAATTAAAGACAAACGATCCAGCAACTTCTCTGAGACTCTGCTGCCACCTCAGTGTTCACATATGTATACATATCCGGGCAATTCTCATTTTCATTTGGGCGTGTGGTAGTATACTGGACTATTGCTAGGGCGATTATATTTTATTGTACATTTTCATTGAACTATTGATTGATTAACTCTTTTCAGTCTTCTTTGGGGAATTATTGGACAAGTTTTCTAATGCTAAGCTCATTGGCTGTTAGGAAGACTGGGGGACGGAAAACGACATAAAATATAGTCATTTTTCTACCTCTAATTTTAAAAATATGTTTAACTGGTTGTAGTTGTCAGCGGGACAACTTTTAACTTAGTAACCTAATATGGGTATGCCCAGCTGAAGTAGGACTTAAAAGTCAGTTCAGGATTGGGAAGATTTTGCTGCTCTTCTTGTCTGTGATATACGGTACAAGGGTTGGCCCTGGTTTGGTCCACCTGCCAGCCGAGTTTAAAGTTTCTGAGGCTCAGAGGAACACAATGACTTGGATGAGACAGCCTAAATGGAAAGGACACTGCTGCCGCAACCAGAGAGCCCTTAAACCCCAGCTAAGCTAACCATTTCTCTTTCTGTCTTAAATGCGTCCATACCGCATAGAAACACGACGAACCCACTTCTTTCATTGACCAGAGATTTTTTTCTGACGATACTTGGAGACATATGGCTGGAAAATGAAACGACCCGGGAGTGTGGCCACATCGTTATTCTGTGTGGTGTAATACCAGATGGGCACTGTGAACGGCGCAGAGATGTGAATGGACAGTTTGAAATGGGAATTTTCTCCCATCGAGCAGGTTCCGTTGCTCTCTCCTGCCTCTTGGTATAAGGTACTAGCTTTTGCCCTTCTCTGCAGTATCAATTAACTCAACTTGGAGGTGGAGTGGCCAGAGAGGAAGGAATGAAGCGATCTGGCTAATCTTGCTAGCTACAGAGCGGCAGAGCCTGGAACTGCGGCCGGGTGCAGATCTGCCGACTGCGCCCGCGGCATGGAGCGCACGGGCGCCCGCGGGGACCCAGGCCCGGCCCGGAGAGCCGGCTGCTGAGCTCCGGAGTCCGCCAGGCCGCCGCCTCCTTCCTCCCTCTGCCTTTACTGTCAGTGTCGCCCCTCTCAAAGAGTCATGGAAGACGGCCCGCTGCCAGACCTCAGAGACATTGAGCTGAAGCTGGGGCGCAAAGTGCCCGAGAGCCTAGCGCGCTCGCTGCGCGGGGAGGAGCCGGCGCCCCGAGAAGGGGCTGCGGACCCCAGCGGGGTTGGCGGGAGCTGCAGTAGCAGCAGTAGCTGCAGCAGCTTCGCGCCCTCTGTGTCCTCCTCCTCTTCATCCTCCCCTGCCTCTGGCTCTCCACGACGCGGCCACCCCAGCGCCCTGGAAAGGCTGGAGACCAAACTGCACGTCCTCAGGCAGGAGATGGTGAGTGTGATGCATCTGCGGTGACCTGGGGACCGGGGTGCCGGAGACGCAGGAGCAGGGGAGAGGCCGGGAGGGGAGTGGGAACTCGCCTCTGGACTAGACTACAGCTAAGCTTGAACCCTGAGGACTTTGCTCGGTTACCGGGTGCTCTTGAAGCTCAGTCGGCCCCACTTTCTAATAGCGTCACTCACTGCGCACCACCGTGCAGCTGCCGGCAGATTCTCCCGCACCAGCCTACCGAAGGCTCGCAATTGCTGCGCGGGTCTGGGCCTACTGTGAGCTCTTTATGCTTTGCCTCGGTTCCAAGGGTGGTTTAGTCCAAGGCACTTAACGCAGAAATGCCTCCCAGTTGTCCGAGAGGGGGCGCGGCGGGGTCCTTGCAGCCTGCCTTGGTAGTTTGCTTTCCTCCGCCCTCCCCTTGCTGCAGCAGCTGCAGCTGTCCCAAGGCCACTGTGGAGTAGATTCCCCACAGCTGGTTCCGAAAACAATGGCTACTAGCCCTTGATGTGCCTATGAATGGCTTGTTTCACTGTTTTGATCCTGGAGAGCAGGTGACCGAGCCCAGGGATTTCCTAATGATTGCCTCTTACCCTTTCCTCTAGTCCTCAATCAGCACTTGTTTTCTCTGCCATTTCTGTTAACCTCGGATTAGGATAATGGGTCAAGTAGATCTAAGACTCGTTATTCCGGATGTATTTAGACTAAGGCATTTATTCATTGGCCTTGAGTTCTTGGGCCAGTCTTAGCCTCTCTAGATCAGATCTCAGTTTGTCTTTGCCGTGGTGAGCTGAGTGGAGGAAATTATCTCTTTTTAACCCTTCTGAAGAAAATAGCCACAAACCAACAGCACTTTCTACCACCTTGCAGGGGAGAAAGGTCCCAACAGAGGCCCTCAGTCCCCAGGAGGTGAGAAAGGCTTCTTACACAAGCAACCTCCTGTCTGGGTTCACGTCTAAGCTTCCTTCCATTCTCACTTTCTGTGACTGGAAGACACTAGTAATAAATTCCAAGCAAAAAGACAGTCTTCAGAGGTCATGACCTATTAAAAACACTGTAGAATTTCATTCCAAAGACCCACACTAGATCTCCAAACCTTGTCTAATTAAGGAATTCATGTCTTAAGTACTCACTTGACATTTGAGAATGTTTCCAATATTGAAATATATGTATCTTCCCACATGAATATATATATATATGTGTGTGTGTGTGTGTGTGTGTGTGTCTTTGCATTGCAGATTATTTTTGTTACTGTTCATATTTCACTAAATATGTCTAAATACACATATACACGTTATGCATATTTAATCCTTCCAAATATTTATTAAGTCATTACCAAATCTTAATAAATAATGAGTTCTGAAATATAAAATAAAAAAGTAAAAGAAAGTGAGATTGCTTAGACTCTAAGCACTCCAAACATCCACCAAATTCAGAGTCACTACTGCAAACAGTTACATTTTCATCTAGGCAGTGGTTCTCAACATGTGGGTCGCGACCCATTTCAGGGCCACATATCAGATATTTACATTACGATTTATACTGGTAGCAAAATTACAGTTATGACGTGACAAAGGAATAAGTTTATGGTTGGGGTCATCACAGCATGAGGGATTGTGTTAGGGAAGTTGGGAAACACTAGGCCTTAGAGGGGGTAAAGGTTCTTGCCTTGACCCTGATGGCCTTAGGTTGCTACCCAGGACTCACACGGAGAATCAGCGGCTGCAAGCTGCTCTCTGACCGCCACACAAGCACCATGGGGTCACATGCACATGTGTATACACCCTCACAAACTAAGTCCATAATTGTAAAAACAATTTTTTAAATCAATGAGTTTGTCTATTAAGGGCTTTCAAATCTCTTGGCTTATTTGCCTTTTGTTTGTAGTATTGAGTTCTGTAGGATAAAGAAAACTGATCCTTTTCAACCAAGAATATCTGGCAGACATCTATTTTTCCTAGTGGAAATTTCCAAGTTGATAAAGATCCTTTTCTTTCAACTATGTCTTGCTATTTAGGATGACCATGGCATATCAGTTTTTTTTTTAAAGATTTATTTTTGTTGCGTGTATGAATGTTTGGATTGCATGAATTTCTGCACTGCATTCATAGCTGGTGCTCTCAAAGGCCGGAAAATGGTGTTTGATACCCCAGTACTGGAGTTACAGGTGGTTGTGAGCCACCATACGGGTACTGGGAACTGAGCATGCATCCTCTGAAGGAACCACAAGTGCTCATAACTGGAGCCATCTTTCCAGAACTCTAGTATTAATTTGGGAATTGAGCATGCGTCCTCTGAAGGAACCACAAGTACTCATAACTGGAGCCATCTTTCCAGCACTCTAGTATTAATTTGTAAAAAGGCAAGCGGACAACAACAGCAAATTAATGAAACTTGTTTATATTTTTTCTGTGATGCCTCAATGTCTGTGGACTGAGAAAAATTTGTGTCAGAATAGATGCTTGTTGATAAACTTTGTGTTCTAACTAAGATCTCCATTGAGTAATCTTTCAAACACTGGTTTCAGACGTTTAGAAGGGAGTGAAGGTATATTTCTTTGTCAAGAAGGCCATCATTCCCCTCTATCTCTATGTTGTTCTTGTTTGTATTCAAAATCCTTGCTTAGGTATAATTGCAAAGCAACTGACTTGTCTTATGTAGAGTTGGTGGTTTTGCTGTGAAGATGGGATGGATACAGCTCTGCAGTTCCTTTGGTCTCCTCCTAGCATTCCAGAGTCCAGAAGGTAGACAGCCAGCATGGACTTAACCTTCCAGACCTAGCGCCTGAGTCAACCTCCTCAGTAGTAGGTGCAGTCTGACATCTTATTTTATTATTTGTAGGTTAGATGGTCTAGGATTATCTCTTTTGTGTGTGTGTGTGCTTGTCCTCACCATTTTGTTGTCAAAAACATTCTAGCTGTCTATGCACAGCCCTCCCTAGGGATCTCCCAGAATTAGGCATCTTTTCTTTTCCTGTTAGAATGGATGAGTGCCCTAAGATACAGTGCAGCAGACACCTGCAGTTAGTTTCAACACCTAAGAGATTTGTTTTGTTTTGTTTTTTGTTTTTCAAGACAGGGTTTCTCTGTGCATCTTTGGCTGTCCTGGAACTCACTCTGTAGACCAGGCTGGCCTTGGACTCACAGAGAGCTGCCTGCCTCTGCCTCCCGCGTGCTGGGATTAAAAGTGTGCACCATCATGCCCAGCTTTAAGGTTTTATATATGTATGATTCCATCACTATCTCTGGTCTCTTCTTTAAAACTTTCCCCCTGAGTGTATATATATATTTTGTATGTATGTATATATATATATATAATCTGTGTGTGTGTTTGTGTACAAATGCTTGTGTTCCTCAACTGGTCTCCACCTTATTTAAATACAGATGCAGTGCTTGCACATCTGGCTAGTCTAGCTAGCCAGCTCAATCGCTGCATTACATGAATGCATCTGGCATTTGTGTGGATGCTGGAGGTCCAGAAGCTGGTCCTCATGGTTGTGCATGCAACAAGTGCATTTCCCATTGAATGCCTCTGAACCATCTCTTTACCTCTGTCATCTCCTTTTATGCTTCTATGGACAACGTCTTTCATTCTCATCTGTAAATGTTGTAGCCACTGCTCTTAGAGATCACGGAGGTAGTTTGTGAAGCAGAAAAGTGACTAAAAAGACTGAAGAGAGGTAAAAAGCTGTTTTTGGCTCAACTCCTTAAAGTTGAAGCCCTTCTTAACAATACAAATAGTGCCACATGTAAGGAAAATATTGGTAAAGACATTTGCAGGCGTAATTGGATACAATAAGCCAATTGTAAGTAACTTCAGGATGTTTTGGGAGGAAGGAACAAAAATTTCAATGTGAACACTTTTCATTTTGATTTAAGAGATTAGGAGATTTGATCATACAGGAAAGAAATGTACAATTATAAATGAAATTTATGAAACTGGAGGTAGGTGCGAGGCCTCTGATGTAAAATCTACCCAATAAGTCTGTGCATGGTACAGCACTTGGGAGGCAGAGGAACATATGAGCTTTCTCTTTGGGCCACCTAGTCAAAATAATGTTCTACAACAGAGGCAGACAGATCTCTGTGAGTCCCAGGCCAGCCACTGGGTAGCAGTGAAACCTTGTCATACAAAAACAAAAACAAAACATCACAAAATAAATAGATGAATAAACAAAATCTACCCAATAGTATTTCTTTCCTACTTTTCAGTTCATTTTAGTGCGTGTCTTATCATTTGTACCTAAGGTACAACAAAGGAGGTATTCTCATCCACAGTTTGAAAATCATTTTTCTTAGCATAGAGATGGGTTGAGAAAGCAGACTAAGGCCACACAGTTAGCTAGAGACCAGTATCATCACTTGGACTCATGGCACCTGACTCTATATGCTGTGATTTTTCCCCACACTAGTCTGTATTCCAGAAATTTCTTTTAAAAATGGTTTAGCTCTTATAAATCTGTGATATCTCAGTACCTAATAAAATGATACAAAACCCAAAGAACAAGCCCTCAGGATATGTGATAGGGGTTGTTGTGAGTATAGATTCATTTAACAGCCAATAATTATGTCTCTGTGTCACTCCTGTCTTTGACTTTAGGGATCTAGAACAAAATGTCAACCTTAAAAACTCTTTCTTGGGGTCCTTGAGATGGCTCGATATTTAAAGACATTTTCTGCCTAGCCTGACAACTTGAGTTCAAGTTTGGAACCTACACGTGGAAGGAGCTCGCTATCTCTAACAGCTGTCTTCTGACCTAGACACACACACACACACACACACACACACACACACACACACACACACACACACACTGCGGTATATGCCACTCCCTCATATATATCATACACATATACAGAAATATGTTTTGCTTTTATCTGTCTGTCTGCTTGTTTTTAAAGTAAGTTGTGAGAGACTCTCTTTGCTTCAACATTGTTTCTTTGGCGCTTTCTTTCCACAGTATATACAAAGATTCATTTTGAAGAATTTTCTTAAGATGAGGACATTGGCTATTAAATATGACTACATTTTATAATCTCATATTATCTTAAACCTTCTTCCAGTAAGTATAAGTAATGTCTATCAATTATTTTCAATGTTTAATAATCTAGTGTATATTATACTCTTTCTTTATGAGTTATCCAAAAGATTGTCAAACTATTTCAAAATGTCTATATCAAAATGAGAATAAAAACCATTTTTATTGATTTACTCTGAAATAAGTTTGAAATGCAGAAGATGATAATGGCAATCAGCAAAGTGCAGGAAATATTAGTCACAAGGGATCTAATAAATACTCCTGACTTTACCTTTATAGGCCATCATTAGTTGGAAAATCAAAGTATTTTGTGGGCTAGGACACACACTGACCGGACGTGACAATCTGGATTCCAGTCAGGGCTCTCTGAGGTGAGGACACTTTGCAGTCTTCAGGTAGGGTGGTCCCCTGTGAAAGCTGACATGAGAATGCCATGACCTGATTTCCATCCTGGGAGCCAGAGTTTGCAGATTTCAATATCTCTGAGTAAAGTAGTGCCTTAAACTTTCTTACTATAACACCGTCACATACAGCAACTGATTGTCAACTTTTGTTTCAATAAAGTTTTTGGAGCCATTCCACGGACTAGACACAAATATACATATGGGAAAAAATGGGGCTCAAGAATTGCCTCAGAAGTGAAGAGCACTCGCTGCTTCTGCAGAGGACCGAGTTTGGGTTCCTAGCACTCACATACATACATGCAGGCAAAACATTCAAACACACAAAATAAAACGAATAAATCTAAAAGTTTTTTTGAAAGAAAAGTTCATAAATGGTGCTAAAACACAATTTAAAATGTTTAAAAAATCTTGAAAACAGATTTATACTCAACTTTTATGGCTTCTTTCCTTCCGGTTTTTACTATTTCCCTGCTATTTTAACTGGTTTCTTTGTTTTTGTAACTTAAAAAACAAAACGAAAAGCTTTAAAATTCCATAAGAAGCAAATTTTAATTTCACTAAATTAACGTCACACTTACTTTGGGCACGTGTCAGGGCAGGCAAGGAGATTTTTATCACATAGACCCCTCTAGGTAGAAGCTGGGAAATGGAAGGCATTTTCCTTAATGAGTTCTCAAGATGGTTGGAAAGATAAAATGAGAAGATAATTTGGCCTGAAAAAGATCACAAACCAATGTGTCAGCAGGTGCCAGATGCCACATTGGAGACTGGGGGGGGGGGAGCTGGCTGTGGTGAGGCAGGAGAAGAAGCCCAGGGTGATCCTGGCAACCATGCAAATTAAGGGCTTAACCTTGGGATAAAGACAGTAGCTGCTCCTAGGTATCAAACCTGGGATGAATGGCTAAGGTGTCAATTTAACATATCAATGTGGACCTGCACCCCTCAGTCCCTACATGTAACATGGTATGTCTGGAATACCCATCACCCCATCCTAACCTTCTCCAGTCCAGGGACTGGGGCTGGCTCTCCCCAGTTGCCTTTTCCTATGTAATCCAGCAATTCTGTTTACATGATCTATCATCTACCCTTCAATCTGCTGGGCTCTTGATCTGGCTCTCGCCTCCCCACCTCTCCTCACCTGACTTAGGGTCACATTCACTCTGGACACTCCCAGGTGTCCATGCCTCTGGCTATACTCTCCCTTTTATCTATGATAAACTTTCTTTTCCACCGTACCTAGGAACAGTAATGTCCTTTTATTTCTTTACTGAAGTCAGCTGCTTTTCTGTCATTTTGCCTCAGAATGTTAGCATTCTTAATGTAATAAGTAAATCCTCTGAGCTATGCTTCCTTAAGGAGTGGCACTAAGATTGACAACCCTAATGCCATTTTGCTAGAATTTCATAGAAGGTAAATATATAACTTGAAATCTATCAGATATCCCAGATATACACAAACTACTGTCCCATCCCATAACCAAGAATGTGCTTTGGAATTATTGGCACACATATAAAGAGCATTTTCTTCAATTTTTTAAAGAAATTACGTATAGTGTGTGTATGTGTTTTGTGTGTGTGAGCGAGGGAGAGAGGGGGAGAGGGAGAGAGGGAGGGAGAGAGAGAGAGAGAGAGAGAGAGAGAGAGAGAGAGAGAGAGAGAGAGAGAGAGGACAACTTGTAGGAATCAATTTTCTACCATGTACATAGGCCCTGAGTATTTAACTCAGGTTATCAAAACTGCTAAGCCATCTTGCTGGCCAAATAACCTTCCTCTTCCTTCCTTTTTTCTTTCTTTCCTTCCCTCCTTCCTTCTTTTCTTCTTTCTCTCCCTCCTTCCTTCCTCCCTCCCTTCCTCCCTTCCTCTCCCCTCTCTCTCTTTCTTTCTTCCTTTTTCTTTTCTTGGGACAGTGTCTTTCTGTGTAATTGACTGATCTCAAACTCCCAGAGTCAACTAACTGTGCCTCTCAAGCGCTCAAGTTAAAGTAATGCACCGCCACACTTATCCTAAGAACGTTTTCTGGAAGAAAAGAATTTCCATTCACTCAGGTTGCAAAATGAAAGCATGCTGCATTGTTTTACAGATACTAACAATTGTGTGGGAACTTTAAACCCATAACAACCATCCTGTGCTGACCTAAAAATATACATCCTGTCTTCCATTGAAGAGAATCACATTTAAAGGACCTTTTCCTGCATCGATACTTGAGTTTGTAAGACACAACTATGGAACTGGGATTCATGGTGAAAGGTCTTTTAAACCCCTGAACAATTGTCAGTGTCAGTCAGAGGCACTGGGTCTCCTGGACCCACTGGAACTGAAGTTACAGAGAGTTGTGAGCCATCATGTAGGTGATGGAAACCAAATCTCTGCAGAGCAAAAACTGCACATAACGGGTCAGCTGTCTCCCAGAACCTTACTTTTTCTTTCAGTTCCACATTTTTGCTGTTCAGATAGTAGCCCTCCAGTTCGGCAGAGCCTCGGTAGATTTCAGAAGGGGATTTTAAACACAGGTAGGGTTGGGAAGGCTGCACAATCCATAAAGTGCTTTCTGAGCAATCCTGAGGACCTGAGTTTAGAGTTTCAGCAATAAAATGTAACCCCAACACTGTGTGGTGGGGCAGAGAGAGGAGGAGCCACACAGCTTGCTGACCCATGAACTCCAGGCTCTGTGCAGGACCCTGTCCCCCAAATAAGGTGGAAAACAGAGAAAATCACCCAACATTGATCTCTGCACACACACACATACAAACACACAGAGAGAGAGAGAGAGAGGATAAATGAATGAACACAAACTAGAGCTCCAGACAAATCTACAGCAAGTTTTGGTACCAGGAGTACCAGTATGTAGAGAATTTTTTTTAGCCCATCAGAGTCTTACTGTGCAACCCTAGTTGTCTATGTAGACCAAACTGGCCTTGAACTCACAGAGATTCACCTGACTCTGCCTCCAGAAAACCGGGGTTAAAGGCATGTGCCGTCATACCCAGTCATATTCATGACTCTCAGCAGCTGAGATGCAGCTATTTTTCTAGGTTAAGCCAATAAATAATCTTCTATCATTCTTTTATTTATATATATTAGCCATCTATCTGTCTGTCTGTCTATCTCTGTCTATCCATCTATCTGTCATCTATCTATCATCTATATACTACCATTCATGTTATTTCAAAGCATACATAAGGTGTTATGATTATGTTGTGGCATTAGAGACTAATAGCAATACACTTTGACGCTTGTTTGCAAAGAGAAGAGAGTGCCAATGTACTGCATTGTACACTGGGAGAAATGGTCACTGATGTTCGCCGTGGGCTGTGTGCTGAAAGTTCCTTGATGCACTTGATGTTATTATAAAAAAACAAAGGTATTCCCTCCATAACCTATTCATTCTGGCATCAGTACCAGTGCTGCAGAAATTTATCTGAAAGGAATCATAAATTTGTGCAAAAATACATTTTTTATGAATGTTTATCACTGTGTATCCTTACTAAAAGCCCTACAAAACTCAGAGATCGCTCAGTCTGTTAAGTGCTTGCCAAACGAACATGATGTCCTGAGTTCAATCCCACAAATGCACATAAAAGTGCCTGGCATGATGGTGCATGATTGTCATCCCAGAACTGCAAAGAAACACTCAGGGAGTTCCCTGGGACTCACTGGCTAGCCAGTCCAACTTACTTCATCATTTCCTGGACACTGAGAAGCCCTCTGTTACAGGAAGCATATGGCATTCTCTAGGATGACAGGGGTTGGTTTTCTTTCATATGCATGCCTACATACAAACACATGAAACATTTATACCCTCATTCAAACATGTACATTGAAAAAGAGTGCTGAATAACCTAAATCAGTAGTGGCAAGTAGGTTATATTTGAGCATAAGATAGAAATTTTGAGCTATTATTAATATAGTAAGTATTTTTGACATTTGATCTTATTAATATTTTATAAATTTATTTATGGACTAGAGAAATTGAATATATATATATACATACTAAGTTAAGATCTTCTTTCTTTTTTAATTGCTTTTATTTTTTTTAAAAGAAAACAAACTATCTTTTCATTTTACATACCAATCCCAGTTCCCACTCTTTCCCCTCCTCCCATTCCTTCCACCTAATTCCACACCTCACCCCCAATCTACTCCTCAGAGAGAGTAAGGTACATTGCTTTGGGGAAGGTCCAAGGCCCTCCCTACTATATCTAGGCTAAGCAAGGTATCCATCCAAAGAGAATGGGTTCCCAGAAGGTCAGTACAAGCAGTAGGGATAAACCCTCATGTCACCGTCAGTGGCCCCGCAGTCTGCCCAGACATACAACTGTCACCCACATTCAGAAGGACAAGTTTGGACCTATGCTGGTTCCCTTCCGGGCTGGCATTGGTGAGCTCCCATTAACTCAGGTAAACTGTTTCAGTGGGTGTACCCATCGTGGTCTTGAATTGCTTGCTCATACTCTCACTCCTTCCACTCTTCAGCTGGACTTTGGGAGCTCAGCCCAGTGCTCTGCTGCGGGTCTCTGCCTCTATTTCCATCAGTCGCTGGATGAAGGTTCTATGGTGATATTTAAGATGTTCATCAATCTCACTACAGGGCAAGGCCAATTTGGGCACCCTCTCCTCTATTGCTTAGGATCTTAGCTGGGGTCATCCTTATGGATTCCTGGGAATTTCTCTACTGCCAGGTTTCTTGCTAGCCCCATAGTGGCTCCCTCAATCAAAATACCTCTTTTCTTGCTCTCATCTCTGTCCTTCCTCCAACTTGACTATCTTGTTCCCTCAAGTTCTCCTCCTCCTTTCCCTGCTCCTCTCCTCTTCCCCTTCCACCCTCTCTTCCCCCCCTACCCCCATGCTCCCAATTTTGTCAGGTGATCTTGTCTATTTCGACTTTTCAGGTGGATCTATGTATGTTTTTCTTAGGGTTCACCTTGTTATTTAGCTTCTCTAGGATCATGAACTATAGGCTCAATATCCTTTGCTTTACAGCTAGTATCAACTCATGAGTAAATACATACCATGTTCATTTTTCTGGGTCTGGGTTACCCCACTCAGGATGTTCTTTTCTAATTCCATCCATTTGCATGCAAACTTCAAAATGTCATTGTTTTTTTTACCGCTGAGTAGTACTCTAAAGTGTAAATGTGCCACATTTTCTTTATCCATTCTTCAGTTGAGGGGCATCTAAGTTGTTTCCAGATTCTATTACAAATAATGCTGCTATGAACATAGTTGAACAAATGTCCATGTAGTATGATTTCACATCTTTTGGGTATATGCCCAAGAATACTATTGCTTGGATCTGAGATAGGTTGATTCCCTGTGGAAGTTCCTTTATTCTACAGGGTTGTTTTGGCTATCCTAGGATTTTTGTTTTTCCATATGAAGTTGACTATTTTTCTCTCAAGGTCTGTGAAGAATTATGTTGGGATTTTGATGGGATTGCATTGAATGTAGAGATTGCTTTTGGTAGGATTACCATTTTTATTATGTTGATCCTGCCCATTCAGGAGCATAGGAGATCTTTTCCATTTTTTGGTGTCTCCTTCAATTTCTTTCTTCAAAGACTTAAAGTTCTTGTCAAACAAGTCTTTCACTTCTTTGATTAGTGTTACCCCAAGATATTTTATGTTATTTGTGGCTGTTGTGAAGGGTAATTTTTTTTCTGATTTCTTTCTCAGCTTCTTTGTCATTTGTATATAGGAGGGTTACTTATTTTTTTTTTTTGTCAGTTGATCTTGTTTCCTGCCACATCACTGAAGGTATTTATCATCTGTAGGAGTTCCCTGGTAGAGTTTTTGGGGTCACTTATGTATACTATCATATCATTTGCAAATAGCAAAAGTGTGACTTCTTCCTTTCCTATTTGAATCCCCTTGATCTCTTTTTGTTGTCTTATTGTTCTAGCCAGAACTTAAAGAACTATGTTGAATAGATATGGAGAGAGTAGAAAGCCTTGTCTTGTTGCTGTTTTTAGTGGAATTGCTATGAATTTCTCTCCATTTAATTTGATGTTGGCTGTCTGCTTGCTGTATATTGCTTTAATTATGTTTAGATATGTTCCTGTATCCCTGATCTCTCCAAGACCTTGGGGTGTTAAATTTTGTTGAATGCTTTTTCAGCTTCTAATGAGATGATTATATATTTTTTCCTTTCAGTTTATTCATATGGTGGATTACAATGATAGATTTTCATATTTTGAACCATCCCTGGATCTCTGGGATGAAACCAACTTGATCATAGTGGATGTTTTTTGTTTTGTTTTGATCTGTTCTTGGATTTAGTTTGCCAGTATTTTATTGAGTATTTTTGCATCTATGTTCATGAGTCAGATTGGTCTGTAATTCTCTTTCTTGTTTGAGTCTTTGTATGGTTTCCATATCAGGGTAACTGTAGGCTCATGAAAGAGTTTGACAATATTCCTTCTGTTTCTATTATGTGGAACACCTTGAGGAATATAGGTATTAGCTCTTCTTTAAAGTTCTGGTAGAATTCTGTGCTGAAACCATCTGTTCCTGGGCTTTTTTTTTTTTTTTGGAAAGCTTTTGATGACTACCTCTATTTCTGTGCAAGTTATAGGTCTATTTAAATTGTTCACCTGATCTTGATTTAATTCTGATATGTGGTACCTATCCAGAAAATTGTTGGTATAGTTAGCTTCCTTGGGTTGTTGCTTTCCTTCTAGTACTTTCTGTAAGGTTGGGTTTGTGGATATGTATTGTTTAAATCTGTTTTTGTCATTGAATATCTTATTTTCTCCATCAATGGTGAATGAAAGCTTTGCTGGGTACTGTAGTCTGGGCTTGCATCCATTGTCTCTTAGCGTCTGCAGCACATCTGCCCAGGACCTTCTGGCTTTCAGGGTTCCATTGAGAAGTTGGGTATAATTCTGATAGGTCTACCTTTATATGTCACTTGGCCTTTTTCCTTTGTAGCCCTTAATATTATTTTTTTATTCTGTATGGTTTGATTATTATATGGCAAGAGGACTTTGTTTTGATCCGATTTATTTGGTGTTCTGTAAGCTCCTTGTACCTTCTTTAGGTTAGGAAAGTTTTCTTCTGTGATTTTGTTGAATATATTTTCTGTGCCTTTGAGCCAGAGTTCTTCTTTCTCTATCCCTATTATTCTTAGGTTTGGTCTTTTCATGGTGTCCCAGATTTCCTGGATGTTTTGTGTTAAGAATGTCTTGGATTTAATGTTTTCTTTGGCCAATGAATCTGTTTCCTCTATAGTATCTTCAGTCTCTAAGACTCTTTCTTCCATCTCTTGTATTCTCTTGGTTATGCCTCTCTTTGTAGTTCCCATTCCTTTGCCCAGGTTTTTCATTTCCAGAATTCCCTTGGTTTGTGTTTTCTTTATTGCCTCTATGTCAGTCTTCAAGTCTTGAACTGTTTGCTTTACCTGTTTGTTTGTTTTTTCTTGGGTTTATTTGAGAGATTTATTAATTTCTTCCAATTTTTTGTTTGTCTTTTCCTCCATTTCTTTAAAGGAATTTTTCATGTCCTCTTAAAGGTCTCCATCATCTTCATAAAGTTACATTTAAAATTGTTTTCTTCTGCTTCTTCTGGGTTAGGACGATCAAATCTTCCTGTTGTCTGACCACTGGGATCTGGTGTTACCACGCTGTTTTTAGGTTGTTGGATGAATTCTTGCATTGGCGGCTAACCATCTCTTCCAATTGATGATGGCAGTGTCTTTGCGTCTTAGTCCAATCCTTGCAGTGACTGTCTGTGTCTTTTGGAACTGTTCTTGGCTGGCTCTGTATTGTCATGATCTGTGTCTCAGGGAGCAACTGAGGTCTTTCTTTGCCCTCTCTCGGCCTGTTCTCTTGGTTCGCTCCCTTGGTCCACTCTGTGCAGTCCCAGCTTGTGCTTCAGAGTTCCTCTCTTGGACCTCTCTGTGTAGTAACAGGCTGTGTTTCAGAGTTTCACTGAGCTTGCGGGGTGGGGGTGGAGGTGGGGATAGGGGTGGGAGGGCTGCTGTGGAGTGGGACTTGTAACTTTAAGCATCCAATGAATAGGATGGGGTTTCTGAGCAGCCTACCTGCAGGAAACTCACCTGTTGGTTGGCTAGAGAAGCAGAGGCAGGTTGGAGAGGGACCCAGAGTTTTGTCTCAGTATGAAAGGCCTAGATTGTGGGGTATTCTGCAGGGTTGCTGGTCACTTGGTCCTCTCTGTGTAGTAGCAGATGCTTCCAGTTAAGGTTTTCTAGAGGAACAGAACCAATAGAATGAATATTCATTGTATTAGCTTACTTTCTTTTGTATGAAAAGACACCATGATCAAAAGCAACTTAGTGAGGAAAGGCATTGTTTCTTCTCACAGCTCATAGTCCATCAGGAACTCAAGGCAGGAACCTGGAGGCGGGAACTGAACCAGAGGCCATGGAGAAGCATTACTTGCTCTATTTTATGTAATCTAGATCTACCTACCAGGGCCTGGAACCACCCACAGTGAGCTGAGCCCTCCCACATCAATCCTTAATCAAGAAAGTGCCCTCAGACTTATTTTCCTAGATGAGTCCAGCTTGTGTAAAGTTGACAACAAGCAAACAACCAGCACAATCGAGCCCTTGTCAATCTGGCACACAAACATATCTCTATTAAATCATAATTCTTGGTTGTTTATCTCCAACAATATGATGTCAATACCACACAATATAAACCATAGTATAACTTCAAAGTCCCACAATCTTTAAACAATTCAAACTTCTTTTTTTAAAGTTCAGTCTCTTTTAAATATCCAAAGTCTCTCAACTGCAGCTCCTATAAAATTAAAAAAAAATTAAATACTTTCTTCCTTCAAGAGGGAAGAACCAGGGACAGTCACGAACAAATGTAAGCAAAGCAAAAGTCAAAAAATGTAAATAAAATAGCTGTGCCCAGCATTTGGCCCATCCCACGTAGATAATAATGAGATTAGTAAATATTATGAGGCAATTGCAAACATTCTACACAGGACTCATGATAGCCCAAATGCTGCTGGCTAGAGTAGTTGAGGAAAAAGCATTAGGCTTTTTAAATAAAGGATTTTAGAGAGAAAAAATAGTCCTTGTCAAGACTAGAGGATTAGAAATAATTAAGGGCAGAGAAAAGCTTCTTTTTAGGATTATACATGACCCACAGACGAGAGTTCAAACCTATACTTTAGTCCTCTGTCACCATGATGTGACTATAAAATTGTATTGCAGAGACAGTTGTACCCCTAGGACATTAGGAGGGCACAGTGGCTGGGGCATACTGTATCTGGGGTGTTTTAACATTGTAGTGATCATCCAATAAGTCAGGTCCTCGTCATAAGATGGGTGAACAGAAGGAGGAACACTGGATTTCTCTATAGGATCACAATATTGTAGGAGCTTTGATGAATCAATCTATTTGTGTATGTGTGTCTTCATTTGAAGCTGTATTAGTTAGAAAGATCTAAAGTGGTCATCACATAAATCTGGTGTTGTAACTAAAGCAGTTACTATATATTCCCTTCTGGATATCTTGGTCTGTACACAGCTGTGTGAACACTGCCTTCCCAAAGGCATCAGTCTTTGCCTTTTGAGAAGTACCACTGCATCGAATTTTCCTGCCTATAACCAGTCTTTCTAGCTCAAATCCTGTACAGGAAAAATTCTAAATATGTGGCAGGCATTTAAAAATGATTTGTTTTGTAATATTTTAGTCTTTTCATAAGAGTTGTGAAAAACTGGGCCGAAACCAGTGCACAGTGCTTACCACTAAACCTTCTATTTATCCATCTCATTCTCTTCCTTCTCCTGCTTTCTCCGTATCACATACACACACACACACACACACACACACACAAACACAAACATTCTTAAATCTCGGAAGACTACAAGTATGATATTGCTGTGGTTCTATGATTCTCAATAACTTAGTGAGTACTTCCCAATACAGGGGCAAGGTAGGGGAGTCTTCTTTTCTCTCTTGCATATGTTGAATTCATATTTGTCCTTAAAAGTTTTTGTGACATGGGCTGGAGAGATGGCTCAGTGGTTAAGAGCACTGGCTGCTCTTCCAGAGCTCCCGAATTCAACTCCCAGCAACCACATGGTGGCTCACAACCATCTGTAATGAGATCTAGCGCCCTCTTCTGGCGTGCGGGCATACATAGAGGAGGAATGTTGTATACATAATAAATAAATAAATCTTTAAAAAAAAAGTTTTTGTGACAGAACACTGCTAGGATTTGTCTCACAGAAGCCTACCAGAGATCAATGTTCAATCAACGTTCAACCCCCCATTGGTTGCAAACGTATCAAGTGTTTACATTACGATTCATAACAGTGGCCAAATTACAGTTATGAAGTGTCAATAAAAACAGTTTTATGGTTGGGGATTACCACAACATGAGGGATTGTACTAAAGGGTCAAGCATTAGGAATGTTGAGAACTACTGAGAAGATACAAGTTTGTCAGACTAAAGCATCAGAAAGACCTCAGAACAGCATGCCCGAAATTTCTCTTCTTGCTTGGTTTATGCCAGTTCTGTTCCAGAAAGGCATCTCTTCACTCAATCACTTGCTACATGAGAAACCTTGAAAGGCTAATGGGAAGATTCTACTCTACAGAAGGTATCCAGTAACTATAGTTTGAATAAAAGATAAAACATCATTACCTTATGTTTAAACAAAATTAGTATTCAGTGAGCTGTTTTTATTAGGCAAGTTACAGAGAGGGCTGTATACAAACCAGAGAAGGAACTTGCTTGATTATAAGCCACCACCATATCAACCTATATGTGTCATAGTAATTCATAGGAAAGGGAAATGAAGTCTCCATTGTCCGTTGCTGCGCTTGGAACAAGATGGAACTGCTTTCTCAGATGTCTGCATTGATTAAGGTTTGTATATGAGTTCTGAGTGTGGCTGTCAGACTGTGCCATCATCTTCATTGGCACCCGTAATGAAGTGGTGGGCTGAGGAGTTATTGCCTGCTCTGTAACTCTTACACACAGTCATTCGCTGTTAACTCTCTTAGGAGCAATAGCAAGTGCTTGCATTGCCGAGTTGGAAATAAAGATGCAGAAATGGAGAGCGTTCACACTGATAAACACAGGCCAGCTTTCCCACTTCCAGAACTGGTTGTTCCAGGTGTAAGGACTTGGTCAATATAAATAGAGGAAATGCATTTCCATTTACACTCTGATTCCAAAAGTCCAGCCTCACCCCTGGGAATGTGCTGCAGTTTTACCACATGAAGTATTGAGTCATGTTTGTTTGCATTCAGTCTCGAGACAAATGGATTCCATTTGGATTTCACCCAGTTCTTACAGAGGAATGTACTGTTACATTTTTTTTTTTGAATCACTGACTTGGTTTTGTTGCAGTAAAGATAAAGCAAATTTTATTTCCAAGTCCATGCTTTTTGTTGGATCAGATGAAACTCACAAGCACAGCATTTAACAGCATCAATACGTTCACTAGATGGGCTCCACATCTTCACCTCAGGAAATGTTTCAGTAGAAGGCATGAAGTCAACACAGCACATATTCTTAGGTATTGCAGTATCGATTCCTTTGATAAGCCCCATAAGGGGTACAGGTAACACCAGGGACACGGGGTTCAGGTAGTTTACAAGCGAATCAGGTAATAAGGAATGGGGTTACTATTAAACAATTTAATTTCTATGGTATTAAAAATTCTTGTTGAAGCTCAAAGGTCTCATAATTTGTAATAAAGCTATATTTTTATAAAGAAAAATACTTTTTGTTTTCTGGGTTCAGGAGCTATACACTTGTATCTTAATTCCCAACTGGAGCCCCATTTCCCTTCCTCAGACCCTTCCAGGGCTCTAACCTCTTGTCATCTGTGGTTCCCTTTGCCTAGCTCTTCCCTCCCTTCCCATGTTATATATAATTAATTATGATTTATTATCCTGAGGGTCAAACAATTAATTACATTTTACTTAGTATTGGTTTTGATTTTTGGTCCTTTTTTAGATTCCCAATATATGACATTTTTTCATAGTTAGGGCCTGGAGAGATAGCTCAGTGGTTATGAGCACTGCCTGCTCTTCCAAAGGTCCAAAGTTCAATTCCCAGAAACCACTTGGTGACTCACAATCATCTGTAATGAAATCTTGTGCCCTCTTAAGGGAGAGACATGGTCAGTTATCCTCATCAACTTAGACCATGAAACCCAATATGGACAAGTTCAACAGAACTGCCATATACGGGCTGCCCATGCATTCTTCAGCATCGCCAGGGCATAAATTTCAATTTTTTTTCTCATAGCTTGAACTATGTCTAATTTATTCACCTTTAGAATTGAACAGAATATAAGAATTCAGAATTAGGAATAGATTAACAGGAAAATAGTTAATTTACAAGATTACTCCTCTGAGGGAGATTGGAGGATAACAGCTGATTCAGAGGTGTGATGGCTTGAGCAAACTGGAGGTAGTAAGATGTTGGGGGAGGCTGCTTGTTCGTCCTGGCTGCCCAGAACCAAAATAATCACACAGAAACTGTATTAATTAAATCACTGCTTGGCCCATTAACTCTAGCTTCTTATTGGTTAACTCTTACATATTAATTTAAACCATTACTATTAATCTGTATATCACCATGAGGTTGTGGCCTACCAGCAAAGTTTCAGCATGTCCAGCTCCAGCAGCGGATCCATGGCGTCCCTCCCACTCCACCTTCTTCCTCCCAGCATTCCGTTTAGTCGTGTGCCCCCCCCCGCCGCCTACCTAAGTTTTGCCCTATCACAGGCCCAAAGCAGTTTCTTTATTCATCAATGGTAATCACAGCATAGAGAGGTAAATCCCACATCAGTAAGAAGCATGAATTAATTGTAAAACCTTAATGACCAAAATAGATGGATGGCTGTGTTAAGAGTTAGTAAAGGGGCTGGAGAGATGGCTCAGCAGTTAAGAGCACTGACTGCTCTTCCAGAGGTCCTGAATTCAATTCCCAGGTCCCACATCATGGCTTACAACTATCTATAGTGAGATATGATGTCCTCTTCTGGCCTGCAGGCATACATACAGGCAGAACACTGTATACATAATAAATAAATGAATCTTGCCAGGCGGTAGTGGCGCACATCCATATTCCAGCACAGGAGGCAGAGATAGGTGGATCTCTGTGAGTTCAAGGCCTGCCTGGTCTACAGAGTGAGTTCCAGGACAGGATCTAAAGCTACAGAGAAACTCTGTCTCGAAACATGCCCCCCCCATAAAAAAGTTAGTGAAAATGAGATTAATAAAAAGGTGTAATAATGCTAAATGAGAAAATGGAAAACTAAGAAGTTTGAGTATGGCTGGATAGTCAGTAAGGACCAATTATAATTGCTATTTTAGGGGACTTATTCAATGCAGGTAGGGGTATTTTTGCATGCTTGTTCATTTTCTTATGTTTCTTTTTTTCAGAGAAAAACAGTTTCCATGTGTTTTATATCTAGTATCTTTAAAAGACATACCTTTGAACTAGCCATAACAAGAAAACATTGCTGGTTACTGAGAAATAAAATGTTCAGTAAAGTAAAACATGACAGCATAGTTTTGGAACAAGAATAGAAACAAAATATGACCATTAAAATTTTATGTGATACAAATATTTCAAAATTATTTGTTTTCTTCCTACTGTAACCCCACTGTTAGAATGGTGTTGTGGTTTCATAATATAATCTCAATAAATTAAAGTTGCCCGGGTTACCATATTTAAGTTTTCTTTTGAAACACCACGAATGCCTTTACTCCTTACAGAACGAAGGGGAAACGGTACCAGTTC
>PVIU01007331.1:0-92834 GCA_004026605.1 Ondatra zibethicus | reverse complement strand
TGCATTTTGGAAATCTTTTGTCATAACACCCTGACTGTAGCAACATCTGTCTAGGGCTCCTGTGACCCTGACGATCTATGATCCCTCAGGGTCAGAATGATAGGAAAAGCATGGAACGATGCAAATAGCTTGAGGAACACAAAAGTGCTCTCTGAAGGAAAATTTTGCCCCTTTTTCTTTGAATCAGCAGAGATAATTCTCTGAATGTATTGCTGCTTTCATTGTTCAAAAAAAATCAAAACAGATATTACATACCATTCTAAAAATAAAATTAGTGATTAACTGTTATGTAGTTTCTCATCATGTTTTCTATTTGGTTTTTATTTTTGTTTTCCTACCAATAATTTCCCAGCTGCAATGTCTGTCATTTTATAACTCTGTTTTCCTCAAGTCATATTGTAGATTTGACAACTGTGTAGCATAAGGCAACTATTAGCTGATAATTGAGAGTAATGAAAAAGAATAAATTATTATAAAGCTTATCTTTTTAAAAATATTTATTTTTATGTATACGTATGAGTGTCTCTGGGTATGACAGGTGTGTGCAGGGACCCACAGAGGTCAGAAGACAGCATCAGGTCCTCCGGAACTTGGAATTAGGAGCTTCCCAACATGGATGCTGTGAACTGAAATTGGGTCCTCTGGGAGGGAAATATGGTCTCTTAACCACTGAACCCCCTCTCCAGTCCCTTCATACCTTTGTTGATGTTGACGGGAAGAGAATTTATTTTCCTTCTTTGTGCCACGTGAAATTGGTGAAAATACAACTCCAGCTCCTTCTGTTTTATTATTGTGCCACCTTCTCAGCCTAGAAATATGAAATCTTCACACCAGATTGCTTCTCAACAACAGTTCCAGAAAATGAAATGTGCAAATAGATGGGGTACATCACATTTTCTATAAACAGGTGAATGGGAGACACCAGTACACATACAGATAATGAACAGTGGATACATAAATACGTAGACAGAAGGTTTTTTCTTATTGTTTTCGCTTTTGTTTCTTCCTTCAATGTTAGAGGATTTTTATCACAATAAAATTTCTTGTAAAACAAGCTATTATACAAGGGAATGCGGGAAAAACTTTTTCTCCACTTTACATTTCTGAGTACCACATTATCTCTCATTTGCCTCAGGTGGATGGGGGAGGATTCCAGGGTAGGATGTCTGTTAATGACAACACTAAACTCCAGGGATGCTCAAGCCCATTGGCACCTTTGGAACAGATGGAAATGAGGGACTGGTCTTCAGGAATTCTGAAAGTTTGAATTATTTGTCATCTGGAAGGATTGCAAGAAATCCTTGAGCTCTGTTGAAATTTCAAATTGAAGAAACTCCTAAATTTCTTTTCATTAGTAGGATAAAATATACTTTATAAATAGCAATCAATTTGTGTAACATTACAAACACAGTATCTTAGTGTCACAAATATTAGAATGAGAAACAGTCCTTTAGAAGGCGATGTTATTTCTCTTCTTTGTATGAAAAAAAAATCACAAAAGTTCAGGAAACCCATAAATATAAGTTTTTTGTCCCACCCCTTCTGCCTCAAGTGCACAGAAACAAAGTGGTAATCTATCTCGTTTATTTCTTTGAAAATGGTGTTCTTAAAGTACATCTTGCAGATAGATTATCTATCCCTCACAGCAAAGCTTCACGATGGGAGTCTAATAATTGCTTTTTTTCTAATTTAACTAAATGAGTTATAATTATTTTATGTCTGTTTTATGGTTACTGAATAGTATTAACCTAAACTCTAATTATAATATAGCTTTCAAAGAAATGTATGGACACCAAATTGATGAAGAGCCAGCACGGGTAGAGCATCCCATAAAGCAGACACACAGCTAATAGTTTTAGAAAGAGTGTGTTAAAATTCAGGATCTAAATTCATTTGTGAATGGAAAAGGATATAAAGTCATTAATGTTATATCTTCAGAAAACAGACAGACAGGAGCTTATAATCATGATTAGTGCAAATAAAATAAACTTACTATTAAGTTTGTTATCAATAGATACCTCTGTTTCATATTGTATTGAAACATGAGTGTGTCATGTCCTTTCAGTCATCTGGCCTTGTAGCATCCTGTTAAAAGAAATCCTGTTCCAAAAAAGTGACTCGTATTACTACAGCAAAAGATGCCTAGGATGCTGAAAGAGCCACTTTCATTTTAAATTCTTTATGTTAATAGTTAAAATTGATCTTTAAATATGTTGTAAAGGAAAGGCAAGGTAATGTTTGCAGTCAGTTAAACCAACTTCCCTTCCAATTCCTTATCTTTCCTTACCTTTGCTTCCCTTTCTGGTTCAAGGTCTTACCATTCTGTCCAGGCTGTCTTTAAGTCAAGTGACTCTCTGGCTCCGGTTTCTGAGTAACCATAACTACAGATATATGATTCAACTTACCAGTCTAGTCACAGAAAGCACATGTTTGAAAATATTTCCACATTTTTTAAGTTAAAGACATATGCAAATTAATTGGATTCCTAACACAAGTGCATCATTACTGTAAATTATTTTCTTTCAATAAAATAAGTGGCATCCAAATTAGTCATCCATTGGCCAGTGAATGCTTCCAGCTGCTTTAAAAATGTTGACTCATGCAAGCATAGTTAATTCAGCATTCGTGTCAACTTTATTTCTTTAAATTTAGGGTGGTCAATATTTGTAGACATACAGGTGTGTGTGTGTGTGTGTGTGTGTGTGTGTGTGTGTGTTTTGAAGGAGAAAACTAATGCACATGGATGTGCACATCCAAGAGGACTTCAGGTTCTGTCTACCTTTTGAGAGAGGATTTCTCAGAAGCTCACCACACAGGTGAGAGTGCTTAGACAATGAGTCCAGAGACCCTTCTGCCTGTTTTCCTACCTCCAGGATTGAAAGTTTGTAGCAGTGTGGCTGACTTTCTTATGAATTGTGTGAAGCCAGCTCAAGTCCTCATGCTTGCAAGGCAAACACGGGAGTTCTGACTGAGTTCTCCTTCATAACTCCCACCTGATTAATTAATCTATTGTTTTCCTCAAACTTTCAAAAACATCCAACTAAAATCATTTAAGAAGTTAAATATAATTGGCCCCCATATGGTGGCAAGTAGGGTGTTTATACTGTTTGAAAGCAGAATCACAACTATCTTTGAAGGTGAAATGTTCAATAAACTACATGATATGCTGCCTTCATTAGGGTTTCTGTTGCTCTGAATGGATAACATTACTGCAGCAACTCTTTATGAAGGAAAACATTTAAATCGGGCTGGCTTACAGTTCAGAGGTTTAGTCCATGGCAGGAGCACAGTGGTATGTATGCCAACACAGAACTGGGGGGTGAAGGTTAGTAGAGAATTATACAGCTGGATCATCAGGTAGCAGGAATAGAACATAATCCTGGGGCTAGCATGAGCGTTTAAAATCCCAAAACCCCAGGAAACTACTTCCTCCAACAAGGCCATACCCATTCCAGTAAGGCCACACCTCCTAGTAGTGCCTCTCCCTATGAGCCCATGGAGGCCATTTTCATTCCAACCACCACATAGAACATAATTAGATTTACATTAATTAAACATGCAAAAATGACTATTAGTAATCTTGAGTGTTTATCTTTGTTGACAATATTGAAATGACTTGATCCCAGTTCCTACTACCTCATTACCTATGGAATATCAAGGACCATTCATAAGGACAATGTAACCTTGTTTAGGAAAGTTATTATTTAATATGGCTTTCCAGGGCAGATTAGGGAATATTTGTGCTTATATTTTATGGAAATAGTCAACTAAAAACTGTGAATATTATTACTATTCACATGAAACAGTTGTGGCTCAGATAGCTTAAACAGCTTCAATTTAAATGGATCCACTGTTGTTGCTGAATCTGAATCCCTGAATATTACCCCATTGTCAACAATCAAAATTACCTCATTCATATGGCTTCATATTCAAAGTAACTGTTTTGTTTTCTAACAGTTCTAATTTAATATGATGTTATTTGTTTAAAAGGAAGACTCCCCTAACCCTCAATATAGACTACCAAATATTTAAAAAAGGCCTACCAAATGCTAAGTGCTGTGAAAGAACATCTATTCAGTCCATTCAATCTAGAAAATCATTTCTAGAAGATATTTCTGAACTGAAATAAAGGATTTAGCTGTTAATAGTTGAAGAGTTGTTTGAATTAAAGAAGAAAAAGTAGTTTAGGAACAGAGGGGCCTTCAGCAAAAGAACACAATCTTTCTCTGTCCAAGACAAATTGAGATAAGCAATGCTCAAGTCTTTGGGTTGGTGTTTCATTCTCTTCACTATGTGAGAAAAGAAAAATAAGCAGTCTGGTAATGAGCAACAAAGCTGGACAGGCAATGATAATATCAGTTGGGTCGTTTACCAGCATTGAAAGCATATTCCCATTTTCCAGACTATAATTATTATCATAGCCACTTTCCATCAAAGGCTTCCACTACTACAAAGATCTCCAGGCCTGAACAATATGTATGGATATAATAATGGCCAACTTCATCACTAGAGAATAGAAAGGAATATTTGTCTGACTTGTTTTGTATTTTATTTTGTCCTGGTTATTAAAGGATGATCTGATTTAAACTCTGGGAGATGCGCTTCTTTTGTTGACAAGAGGGGGTAAAAAGTGTAGTCCAGTAGCATTGTAAACATTTGATATTGGCTTGAAGGCATAATTTATTTTCAGTGAAACCTTTGACCCTCTTGATTCACAAGCTCTTCCAATGTGAGATCATTTTAGTAGCTAATCATTTGCTTATTCAATCAATTTCTATTTCTCCTATGTTCTGTTATGAACATATCCATTTGATGTAGAAATAGTTTGAAAGACTTCAACAATAGCAACTCATATTATGGGCATCTTACCATTACAATGTAAACTGGGTTGTTTGCTTTCTACTAGATTAGCAATAAAACAACATCTGGGGCTCTTGAGTTTATCATTTTTGCTCCTTTAATACCACTTGGGCATCCGTATAAATTCAAAATGGGCTTCCATCTGCTGAAAGCTTTTATTGGGTTTATTAGGTATTCTTTACCTTGAGATCCAGTCCATAATATTCCGCTACATTTTCACAGTTGTTGTTTTAAGAAAGCTGTTATACAGTATAAGAACCCACACCATAGCTGCACATATGCTCAGCTGCACTGCAGAAGAGGTTAGTCTTTAGTCAGGCCATGACTTTGTGGAGAAAGAAGAAATAACTCTTTAGTTGTTTGAATCACTGAGTCAGTGAGAGTAAGGCACTGTTGAAGAATTTATTCTTTGCTTCTTATCCTAAATATTAACAGGGTGAATCTTGGCATTACAAGTGCAGTTTAATTGGGGTTAAATGAAAGAAATCACATGAATCTGATATGCTAATGGGAAAGCCATGAGCTTATTCTAATATATTTTCTTACTTTTCCTTTTCATCCCTTTAATTATGAAACACAGACTTTGGTAATGACAAAACAAGAAACAAACACACTGTATGATTTTGTATTAAACCGAACACATTGCTTTCAATCATATTAGTTCCATGGACCACCTCTATTAGGAAGCAGACATTTTCTTCTCTGGTATCACGTCTCACTCTACCCCAGGACTGCTGCTGATGGAGCCCTTCAGGTACCATCTGACAAAATTAACTAATCTCTTTCTAAGAACAAAATACCCTCCTGATGATGTGTTTTTAATGCAACTCCAGTTAAGACCCAGTAGTACTGAATTCAATTCCCTAATGTAGGTAGATGCAGATATAAAATTCCTGACCATTAAGGAGTCTGAAATTGTTTTATTCTTACTTAGATGCTGAAGTTTTCAGTTTATGCAAACAGAGCAAAATAGAAAACCAAAGTATGGTTTAAAACTATACAGAGCTTCATATGTCTGAATTCTGCTACTTTATTCTAGAGACTGATCAATCTTTGTAGATTATAAACAGCTACCAGGGTAGAAAACAGGTAGATTTTTTCTCATATTATCTTAGTTAAGTTTACTGTTGTGATAAAATAATATGTTCAAAAGCAACTGGAAGAGCGAGGAGCAATGGATTTCTTTGGCTAAAACTACTATGTCACTGTTCACCATTGAAGGAAGTCAGGATAGGAACTCAAGCAAGACAGGAGACATGAGCCAAGAATTGAAACTAACAGAGTCTATGGCTATGGATGAGGGTTTTGTTTGTTTTATGAATCAGGGTTACTCTGTGTAATATACCTCTGGCTATCTTGAAATTTGCTTTCTAGCTCTGCCTAGCTCTGCCTCCCAAGTGTTGGGATTGAAGGCATGCACCACCACACCTGGAAGAGGAGTGCTTCTGACTGGATTCTTCCTCACATCTTTGCCAGTCTACTGTCTTAAATCCTAAGACCACCCACAGTGTCTTGGACTCTCCTCCACCAATCACTAGTGAAGAAAATGTCATATATTTGCCTATAGCCTGATTTTATGGAGGTAATTTCTCAATCAAAGCTCTTTCCTCTCAAGTGACTTTAGCTTGTGTCAAGTTGACGTAAACTAGTCAGTATCCATATGCTAACACATTCAAATAAATTAAAAGTTCACATTGTTAACCACTTAAAGATTCACCCTAATTTTTGAAATTTCATAATCATATAACCAGAAAGTTATATATAGAGATCAGACACAGCATACATTTTCAAACAGTTACCACAACTTATTGCGATCTGTCTATATACTGCATATCCCAGTTCTTTTTGTTAAAGGGATTACTTTTAGTTATTATTTATTTTAACTCTTGTAAAAGATAATTTCTGCTACAGCTAACTAGAGTATCATGTGTTACATGTGTTATGTGTTGAGTCTCAAGATGATGGAGACTTTAAGCCAGGGACTCTCTCATCCATTCCTATGTCTGTCAAGAGTCTGACAGTGCAGACGGAAATCACAATTTCCTATTTAGTGAACTCAGGCAAATATTATTCCACAGCACAGAATCATTATGGCAACAATGTTGACATACATGGTAGAATTCAGATCACGTGGGATATTGTAATAAGGACATAAAACAACTGAAAAGCACTTATTCATAGACACTTACTACATCTCTAAAAGAATAAAAAGATTTGGTGGAATTCAACTGACATGAGTGCTTCTATTTTATCCCAGTTATGGAATGGGGACTGTACTCTGATCAGGTGCATCTGAGAACATGGGTCTCCTTCTCTTGCAAGATCTCAATCAAAGCATATTAGAGTATACCCCTGAGAGGAGCAAAGCAACAGAATACCAGCTTTTTTTAATCTTCTCAGAGACCAGCTTCAATGACTAGTTTTTTTTTAATTTTTGACATTTATTTTGTTTTATTTTGAGAATGTAATGTATAAATACTGTGAATTGATGTGGGATTCTCCTCTATATGCTGTGAATACCATTGGTTAATGAATAAAGCTGCTTTGGGCCTATTGAAGCGCAACATAGGGCAAGGCAGGAATTTCAAGCAGATAGAGGAGGAGAGAGTAGGTAGAGTTAAAGAGATGTAGCCACTACAGGAGACAGATGCCAGATGCCAGACAGAATCTTACCAGTAGGCCACAACCATGTGACCATACACAGATTAATAAAAATGGGCTAATTTAAGATATAAGAGCTAGCTAAGAATATGCATAAGCTAATTGGCCAAGCAATGTTTTAATTAATACAGTTTCTGTGTGGTTATTTCAGGTCTGGGTGGCAGGGAAATGAGCAGCCTCAGACAACAGAATGGCACGCCAACATATGCTGATTATAGCCACATAAAACCTGAGAGAGCTTGAAAAGAAAGTTTAGACAGAAAACAACAGAGTTTAGCACAGCTTTTTGGTTGCCACATTTTTTTAGGTGGGCTTTGTTTGCTGGTGGCAAGCAGAGGTGCCACAGCTTATTGCCTCAGCATAAGAAACTGCGGCGCCCTGATTCATGCTGGCAGCATGAACTCTGAACTCTGGCAGCATATAACTCTATAGTTATAGTTTTCTTAGTTATGATAAAAGATAAAGTAGATATAAATTCTTGCTTGATAATTTTTTGTTATATGTAATCTTAATATGTTAAAATTTAAACCTCCTTTTATTCAGACAGAAAAAGAGAGGTGAGTAGGATTTCCCCTCTGTATGCTGTGAGTACCACTGGTTAATGAATACCTCTGCTTTGAGCCTGTTGCAGCACAGTATAGGGCAAGGCAGGAATTTCAAGCAGATAGAGGAGGAGAGAGTAGAGTCAGAGAGATGCCATATAGCAGTCACTGCAGGAGACAGATGCCAGACAGAATCTTACCAGTAGGCTACAACCGCATGACAATACACAGATTAATAGAAATGGGTTAATTTAGGATATACGAGCTAGCTAGAAATATGCATAAGCTAATAGGCCAAGCAGTGCTTAAATTAATACAGTTTTTGTGTGGTAATTTCAGTGGCCAGAAAATGAAAAGCAGCCTTTGACAACAATGAATGCTGCATTTATTTGTTTGCACCTCTACCATTTTCCCCTCCCCTCCAATTCTTCCTACTCATGTTCCCCATTCACTCTTAAATTCATGTCATTATCATATACTTTATATAGAGAGCATCTATCCTAGAAAAAGTCAAATAACACCATATAGGTTTTATACTGACCCTGCAAGACTGCCTCTCATTAAGTATTTGAAATAATCCACAGTCTCAGGGAACAATATCCTCAAATGACCATTAATTGCTAAAGAACAATATTCAATATATTAAATACAATGGAATTAAATATTAGTAACAAAAAGAAATATGGAACTGATAGGTGCTATGGACATACATTGAGTGGAAAATATCAAGGTTACATATCAGAACTACATAGCATGTTCATTGTTGCAAATCTGTGGGTAAAAATAGATTATAGTAAGGAGAGCAAGTGTTGGGAAATAGGAATGGCTACTACTGAGTAAAAGTTTCCTTTGGGAGTGATAATGATGCTTAGGATTACATTGTGGTATCTGCACAGCTGTGTGAAGAATGTAATTACAATGAATTTGAGACTTTATAGGAAGGACTATATGGTAAGGAGTATATATAACTAAAGCCATTAAGATGATGGAATTGAGAGGACAAATTACTAGATATTTCAAATGACTGAGTACATTAACATTAAATTATGATATATATAAACCCCAAACCATGGTATTAATACTACTTTAACTATTAATAATAGTTTATATCCATCAGGCAATTTACTTATTGGGGTAAAGAATGATAGGTGAGGAATCTTTAGAAATAAAATTGTAGCTATACACAAATGTAGAAGATGTATTTGCAGTTGTACCAAAATGCTTGTTAGCTGTTGGATCACACTCATCATCATTAGCACCAATGTTTCCAGATGGTTTTGATTTCTCTTTCTTGTAAGGGGATATCTTGTTTTTGCAGTCCCATTAATCAAAACAGGAATAAATTCCTTAGCAGGATAAGACCACTAAATCTTGCTGCTCCTCAATTTCTAAACTGGAAAAATAAATTCAATTTTATCTATATCTTCCTTTGTAGCAGTAGTCTTTATTTAATATGTTGCAATTTTTTGAATAGTTTAATATTGACAGTAGTATTTAATGACTTCTGACCCATATTATGACCCAGTTATAGTCTAATTATTATCATATAAAATTCCTATTTGTATACAGAACAAACCAGAAAGAATCTTACTCTGTTTACATAAGTAACAGCAGACTGTGCTTCACCTCTGTAGCATCTTCCAGGTAAAAAGGACAAGCATGTTTAGTGTGGCTCAATAGCTATCCTGACCTAGATACTTTCATATCATCAGAACAATGTATAAATATCTATGATTATCCTATGTGCATGTGCTGCAGGAGCTACTTCCGCTCCTTCAGACAATAGCCTTCTAAGATACCAGCCCACTGGGGCGTGGTCTCTTTGTTTTAAAAAGCAGCTGTAGCCGTGTGCTCATTCTCTTGCTTCCGGCTTCCAGCTGTTAGACTTTGTTCCTGATCACGCAGAGGGCTGTTGTCTGGGACGGTGATCTGTAAGTTTTTCCCTTTAAATAAATAACCATTTTATTAATCACAATTCCAAACTGATGTGGGATTGTTTTATGACTTACGCCTTCATCTGACACCCAACATTTGGTTTTAAAACCCTCCAGGCTTGGCTGCTTGACGCCAGCTTGGCTTGGCACGAGGCCTCCCTTAGCTGCCTCCCCATGTGGATTTAAACTCCACGTCTCCCAGGCTCTACAGGCCCAGACAATCTCTGCCTGCTGGTTTGCTCTTTTCTGAGCAGCTTTTAAATCCCCCTTGCAGTGCAGCACTTAAGCAGCACAAGTCAGAGTGCAAGTGGTTGCTGAACTCTGCAACGCCTGGGAGCAACTCTTTGTCACGTGGAGGCATACGCGGCTTCTGGGTTGCTGTTCTCTACCCCTGGATTCTGGGTTTCTGGTTCCGTGTATGGAATTGATTTAATCACATTTACTTCATTGAGCAACTCATATTTCCCAGTTTTTAACAAATACTAAGGCAAACACTGAAACGGGACCCCGTTTCTGCCATCTTTTCATTGGTTCTTCATAACTCGGCAACAGCACCTCCTGCTGGATAATAGGTAATATGGCAGTTTTCATTTCCATTGCAACTTTTACTGCTTTCTTTACTAATACAATGGTTTATATCATGCTGAGGTTTTTATGTCTATGGGGATACCTCAATTTACTGGTTACTAGGTTTCAGTTTTCTTCTCCATATTCTATCATTAAGGAATAATATGGCACTCCTAAGAACAATACAATCTTTACGGACTAATAATGAACTGCTAGTTGAAAGGATTAAAATTATTGAAAATCAGAGGTTATCAGAAAAAGTGGATACTATGATAGGCAAAATTGACTCCATATCCAAGGGTACTAGGAAGTTACCCGAAAGGGTTCATACTGTTGAATTTGACACTCGGAAGTTATCACAAAGTTTTGATAAGGTAACAGACAGAATGTACCTCCAGGATGGCAGTCTACATGATATTCAAGAAAAGTTCAAGGAGGACATGTTATCTTTGAAGGGAAACATTAAAACCTTGGAATTACAGGTGCAGAATGGGGACCAAAAAATTGATACCTTAGTGAAATCACTAGAAACATATGCAGGTCAGGAGATTCAGGCTTTATAAGAGACAATGATAAAAAGATTTGAAATGATTGAGGAAACTATTGGAGCTGGTGAACAGAGTAAGAAGGCACAAGGACAGGATAGAACATCACCACTGGCTGTCAGAACTGGTTTGCCCAGGGTTTTAGCATCATACCCTGTAATTTACTCTGATAAGCATCAACTTCTAAAGGCTCAAAGGGAGTCAAAGAAGACAATGAACCATGGCAAAGAGCTTGTGCTAATTTTTTGAGACAAATTAATAGCAACTATTCCAAAAGTGGTAGACTTAACCTCATAAAGAGAACTTCTTGGATTCTTCCTCGAATTGTACATGATGCACCAATAACTGGAGCCCGTACATTTTATACTGATGCAAATAAATAGGGAAAGCAGGTTACAAATCAGAAGAATTGAGTAAGGTGGAACAAAGCCCTTATAATTCTGCCCAGAAGAATTTCAATCTTGCATATTGAAACCGCTGAATTTATACCAGATGACACAGAATGGACTTCACTGTTTATCCAGGTGCAAGACATAAGCAGGAATAGGCTTTGTCCTATGTACATAACACACATCCAATCCCATACGGGTCTGCCTGCTCCTCTAGCACAAGGTAATGCTGAAATTGATCAATTATTGATTGGAAGCATGTTGCAGACCTCAGAATTTCATAAAAAACATCACGTCAATAGCAAAGGTTTAAAGAAAGAATTTTCTATTACATGGCAACAAGCTAAGGAAATTATAAAGAGATGCCCTACTTGCTCTTTCTATAATCAAACACTGTTGCCTGCAGGAAGTAACCCAAAGGGTACTCAAAGGAATGAAATCTGGCAGATGGATGTGTTCCACTTTATGGAATTTGGTAAATTAAAATATGTACACCACACCATAGGCAATTATTCAGGTTTTCAATGGGCAACTGCCCTGAACTCAGAAAAGGCTGATTCGGTAATCACACATTTATTGGAAGTTATGGCCATCATGGGTATACCTGCACAAGTAAAGACAGACAATAGTCCAGCATATGTATCTAAGAAAATGAAACACTTTTTTGCTTATTATAATATAAAGCACATTACAGGTATACCAAATAATCCTACAGGTCAGGCAGTTATAGAAAGTTCAAATCGTACAATAAAGGATATGCTGAACAAACAGAAAGGGATGGAAAATACCCCCAGAAATAGATTGCATAATGCTTTGTTAACCTTGAATTTTCTTAATGCTAATGAGAAAGGAACAACAGCAGCAGAGAGGCATTGGATAATGGAAAAACCTTCTAAACTGAATCAACCAGTATATCTCAAGGATGTGTTTACCTCACAATGAAAACCAGGAGATGTACCATGTTGGGGGAAGGGTTTTGCTCTTGTTTCCACAGGAGATGAAAAATTATGGATACCATCAAAATTAATAAAGATTCACTTTGAAAAGGAGAAGCCTATTGAAACAGAAAAATGACAGCTCATCCACACTGTTGATAACCATACAGGTGGTAAGAAAAGCATTTAGGATGGGGGCAGGGTCCTGTTCTTGTCTTTGCAGGAAAATACTCATCTTCAAAAACTCAAGAAACCCCTGATGTTTGAATGATGACAGGTAGAAAAATAACTATCCAATAAGGATCATCAAGAAAATCAAATATGGTTCATAAGTACAAATGATACAATGTATACATTTACATATATGTATATGTATGTATGTATATGTTTATGAATATATAGAGCTGGTTTTAGAGTTGGACAACGGCTCTGTCCTTCTTTAAATCCAAGCATGTTGTTAAAAGAAAAAAACCCAGAGTTTCTATCTCATGTCAAGAGCCATTTGATGTGGGACAGAAAGAATTCTAATTCTAAATTCTAGAAAGAATTTAGAAAATATCTTTGCTTTTCATCATATCTATTTTTGCCTTTATCATACCTTTCATTGAATATATATATGTCTGTATATGTTTATATAAGTAATGTTTAAGTTTTCCACAATGAACTATGAATTTTCCTACAGTAATCTTTGAAGTTTCCAGGAAGAAGATGGGGCCCCATAACAACAACTCCACCTGGTTGATATGACGTCATGATACTGATAGCACTACTACAAGACATGTTTTGGGTACCAGCTGCACAAGACAGTTCCAACTTGGGTAGCTGAAATGGTGCACATCTTTTACAACATTTTGGCCAGACTTCCACAAAATACTCAGAGACTATTTGCAATCTTACCAGATATTAATCTTGAAATGTAACCATCATTTTACTTTCACAGGATCCCCTAGAAAGAACATCCCCCCATGACAGCTGGAAGTAATTCTAGAGGACAACGTCCCCTCTCCCAGCAAAGTTTGTCCTCAGGCTTAGGGACATCATTTAGGGGTTGATTATAATTGGCATACGGTTGAGGGTTGGGGGAGGAATTTTATAAGCTCAGGGACCTTTTTGAAAATAAAAAGAGGGAAAATTGGATGATGGGATAATAGATTGGTATTTGTGAGTTATTGTTTACAGACATTGGAATAGGTTCTTGCATATTGATACAAAGTTAAATTATATTGAATATTGTATGCATGCATGCTTCTATGTCTGTTTAAAACATTTTTATGTATTGATAAATATATATTTACCATATTGCAGTGTACATTTCTGCCTCTGATCAAGATAATTGTACATTGTTTACATTTGGAGGTCATTGTCCTAATTTATTGCACAGTTGTTTATTGTCTTAGTCTTTAAGTTAGATAGGTATTAAGAATTATAGATCAATAGTCATCTATGTTTGTCATACTTATAGTTAGACTAATCAGGTTCCTTAGATGCATTGAGATTATATTCTGTATAGATAGATAATCTTCAACCACTTCAAGGATCTGTGGAACATGGCATTTAAATAACTTAGGGTTTTGTTGACATGAGACATAATTTTTCCTGGCAGCACCGATCTATTCCCAAGAGAATGTTGAGCACTTTGGCAAAAACTGGCCTTTGGGCAAAGAAATGTCCATGCTTTGACCACTGACAAGATATAGTATCCAGAAATGGATAAACAGGACTGTCAAATCTTGCCAAGACAGGGTAAGATGGTTTTGAAAAAGTTCTTGCCTTTGAAAATGGTCTGTCAGTTATTCTAGGCCATAGCCAAAGTTGGTCACTTCAATGTTGCAAAATGAGACTTTGGGTGATTGCTCAGGTAGCTAATTGTCTCTGTCATATATTGCTCACTTTGGAAGCTACTTGATTGTACTTCCTGCCTGCTCAAGTAATATTATCTCCCTTCTCAGGCCTTCGATAGGGTTGAAGAGTAGATAATCATAGTTATTGTCCTCTTATGATCTAGCCAAGCCATCTCCAATACAAGACTTAGACTTCTTAGGATAGAATGTTTATTAAAACATTTAGCCTATGTTCCTTGCTTAATATTGTTTATGCTGGTTGTAATTCTAATCTTATACTTGATATCTCTTCCTAGTGTATATTGTTTTGTATTGGGTTTGGAACTCTCTTACTTAAACAAAAGGGGGAGGCGCTGCAGGAACTACTTTCACTCCTTCAGCCAATAGCCTTTAAGATACCAGCCCACTGGTGCATGGTCTCTTTTGTTTTAAAGAGCAGCGGTAGCCATGTGCTTGCTCTCTTGCTTCTGGCTTCTGGCTGTTAGACTTTGTTCCTGATTGTGCAGAGGGCTATTGTCTGGGATGGTGATCTGTAAGTTTTTCCCTTTAAATAAATAACCATTTTATTAATCACAATTCCAAACTGATGTGGGATTGTTTTATGACTTACGCCTTCATGTATACGTTTAAAAGTGGGTACAATATGTAATGATGCATCATTTTCTCTCCACAATTGAAGACTAAAGTCCAAAACTTAAGACTCACTCACTTCTATGCACTAACCCAATTTGGTTCAAAACTTTTTCAGTATCATCTTACTTTCCACTGCCTTTTCATCTCTCTTAGTCTTGATTTAGCTTTCAGTATCTCCAGTGCACATTTGAGGATTCCTGTGTGTCTGTGTTGAAAGTGCCCTCTGTTCTGCAACCCACCTTTCTCATCCTCTCTAAGTACATATTTTTTTCTAATGTAACTGCTTGCACTGTTTCACTAATAGCCTTGAACCCTGTCCGGATGCTGGCTGCTAGCCATCAAAAACATAGCTGGAGGTGGGGTGCAGGAGTGGACTGCCATGCTAAATCGCCTCCTTCCCTCCCTCTGGGAAAGGACCTTAACCTCAAGCACTTTCAGTCAATCACAGTCCAAGAGAGAGCCTTGACAATGTTCTGCAACACTGATTGGTTCCATAAAATATGCTGGCTGGATGCAGAAGTTGAGTTTCTTTTAGCTTATTTCATAATAAAGGGCAATGCGTGTGCTGTGTTCATAGTAATTCAAATCTGACACAAATAATGCAGCAAATAATTACAATGACCTTTAACTCACCTCAAATTTAAACAAAGGTTAAGCTGCCCTTTACTAAAGTAAATATTTGCTGTAGTCAAATAAATGCAGACACCTTTGGAGAGCAGAATACATTGCCAAAGTAAACGAATCTGAAAATGGTTACAACGGAATAACTCTAAAACAGAAAGAATGTGGGGCTCCACAGCACAAACACCATCCAGACATGTAGCATCTGCCATTATTAATTTACCTTACAGTGTTTCCAGTGGGCTTTCCATATGCTTGCTGGAAACTGTTGCTTGAAATTTCTGTCTAAAAGAGCAGATTTCAAATAGAAATATTACAAGTGAGATAATTTAGCTCTTTTCTTCATACTCTGATGCAGTAAACAATTTATATTTCATTCTATAACCACTGAGCAAAGCCTCCAACATCTAAGTGGTTACTGAAAATAACCTGATGCTCAAAAAATAAACCAGAAGACAATACCAGGTGCCCCAGGGAAGAAGCTGATACGTTTATGAAGTTCTTATCCCAACATTTAGCTGTTGGTCAGATAAGGACCAGGTGTGCTCTCACACATTTTAATTTGTTTAGTCTATGTCTCCTACAAATAGCACTTAGGAAAATAATCATGGTTTTTAGAAGGGGAGGTGTGTATGTGTAGTTACTCTTTAATTTTAAAGTTTACTTAAAAATAATTACTCTTTCTGAGGTCCAAATGCTAATGATATGTTGACTTTAAAAAAGAAGCCATCAGCTTGTTATTACAATCAGTATTACCTCCAAATTCACTCTTCATTAAAATAAAGCCACCTGATTTAATTAGAAGGCTTCAGTGTGCCTATAATATTTTTGGTTGCAATTAAAATGACATGTCTCAAATAGGGATTAAATTTACATTTAATAGGATGATAATTGTATGCTAAAAGAAAAACTAAGTTCATTTCTTTTGGTTTCTTTGAAAACTCTGTTATTAAGAAAAAAAAACAAGATGTTCTTATAGAGTTCTTACGGGCCTTAATTAATGGGTTTATTTTTAGACTTGGTTTCTCTTTGTTTCCGTAAAAGCCAATCCCATGTCCATGGAAGTCTCTTCCATGTCTCTCTTGATTCAGAAAGTTTTGTCCATGATTCTTTAAAGCTGGTGAAACATTAAGCCTTCCTAAAGCCTGTAAATCTGAGAACTAGGGCTTACATGGTAACTGGAGGGTAGCTGTCCACCATCTCTTGGTGATCCTAAAGATGATAATTATGAGACATGTCATTTTAAACCAGTGAGGGGTAAATGTCTTCTATTGCTGTGCCCTCACTAAACTCCTTCCATAGCACTCTTGATGCTTTTGACAACTTGTTTCTCTCCAGAAACCAGTGTCAGGAAGAAGTCACTGCTTATGTTTGCTTATCTTTGGTTCCCTTGATTTTTACTTCTCTGGGACAGAGTCTTACCATATAGCTTCCGGTGAGTGCGAACTCAATAGCTCAATGTGACCTTAAATTTGTGAATTTATAGATATCCTACCTGTATCTCCATGTTCTAAAACTACAGATGTGTAGCATCATAGCTGGAAAAAATACTGTATTTTTAACTTAACTAAATGTATTCATTCATTAGACCATGGTGCTTTATAATAATAAGATTTGAGCTGGAAGGAAGGAAGATATTTGTGTAAAATTCTGACATTATTTTATCTAAATTAAAGCATTCCATGTTCTTAACACCTGCATGCTTTTTCTCAAAATAATGCACTTTACTTTCTTTTAAGACCTGGGACCTTATACACCTTGTTTAAGAACACCAAAGTTCAAAATCAAAACCATGTCTGTGCCTCAAAGTTCCCAAATGGAGCTAATAAAAATTATGTGTCCTTTGCAGGTGGTTTTTTAAGTTGTGTGTTAAACATTATGGACTTTATTAAATTTTATATTTATTTGCTTATTGTGTCCATTTATACTAATTTGAAATCCCCTTAAGTCTTTTTGGCCTATCTTTCAATTTCAAAGCATTTGAGTGAGAAACCACCACAGGTAGATAACTGGACAGTCACTGGCACACTTTTGCTTAGTCTACTCTTCCTTATCTTTTGGTATAAAGTTAAATTCTTTGGATATTTTTCTTAAAAATATTAGTTCTTTCTGACCAAACTTCTCTTCTCCATTAGAAGAGTTTATACAAGAAGCAAATTAATGGGGAAATTAAGAGTATGAAAAAAAAACAGACAGAATATCTACAGCCCATAATATCAGAGAAAGGCAGGGTTCTTTTGAGAAACAACTGTCAGATTCATGAATAGAATGGTGAATATTTACTGAAGATGAGTAAAGTTGTATCTCAGTAGGCAAACTAGGGGGATTCAAGGAAGCAATTGGATAGTTGAAAGTTATAAGTTTTGAAAATAAATCAAGAGATTTTGCTCAGCTATATAGGGCGATGCTATTATAAATCGTGAAAAATTCCAAAGACTAACAATATCAAAAGAGAAGGGGAAATGTCAGTGAGCCTGTCTAAACCAGGGAAACAGAGCAGCAAAACAGTAAATTGAAAGTTTCAATTGGTATAAGTTCCTAAGCAATTTTCTTTTGGTCAGAATATGGATGCCTTTCATATATTCTGTATAAATTGATGCTAGCAACACTTAAGAAGAAAATATGCCAAGTCTCTTGAAAATAAATGTATGCAAAAGAAGTGATAGGTAGTTGAAAGAATAGAATTCTTAAACAAAGCATGAGTCATGTAGATTATTTGGATTAACAAAATAGGACAGCAAACAACTGTTTAATATAAGGGTGTGCAGATATATTACCTAATGTCATTATTTTCAAAAGTACCTAGAATACTTTGGCACATACATGTTGTAGAAAAGCCTTGCAAGTGATTTTCTTTTTCTTTTTTTTTTTTTTTGGTTTGGGTGGCTACTGAACACAACGAATGTTTCAATTTCTTCTTAAGTAATTTTACTGTATTTTGCATTGATTTTTCTTTTTATTACTTCTCTCCAATAATCTTCTTAGAAATTAGCTCTTCTCTTTCAAACCAATATTACATTATTTTATCATATTTTTCATAAACCATCTCAAATACATATGGTAACAAGTAAGACATAAAGTCATTAATAGGTAAAATAGATCTAAGTATGTTTTCCACTCATAAGGCCTTAGAGCCAATACATAATAATGAAATCCACATTGCTCTGTCTAAAATGAACGAAAGGAAAAGTTTTGAATTGGTGGCTCATAGGCAAGATCTAGTCCAGTAGCAAATTTTGTTAGGCCTATATGGAATGCTTTAAAAAGTAAAAATTGTTTTCCAAACTCTGAGATTCAGAAAATTTAATACAAAACCCAAGTTCTATAAAAGTCAGGGCACCATGAAGAGTACTGGCCACTCAGTCCCTGCTCACCCTCAAGTCCTTCCACTTTGTGTGCATTCCTTGTAACTTTTCACCAGCACTCAAGAGTTTTGCCTTAGTGAGATGTAATCATTATTCATAATCTTTGTCTTACTTTTAATGAAATAAGAATATTTTTATTATTGTTGTTGCTTTGGATAGATTTCCTTAAAATAGCTCTGCGCATGCACTGGAATATCAGGTGGAAGGAGGTAATATTTGGTATGACTCAATCCTTCAAACAAAATCAAAAAATATGAAAGTAAATTCCTTCCACAAACTTTCACAAAATTTGTCTTAATAACTCCAACTTGAACTTTTTTCCTAAAAATATTGATTATTTTTTCATTAGCCAAAAGCAAAGATATTGTTAAATGCATGCACATTAGTAAATGCTAGACAAATTAAGCACACTGGTGGTTGGTGTTTGGTTTAATCTTAAGAAAAGCCACTCTGCCAACACAAATAACTCCAATTAGACCAGATTAGACCAAATTAAAATGCCCACATGTAATAAATGCAGCACTCTTGGGTGTACGAAGACAGCATGGTGGGAATAAGAGCCCACGCAAACCCCAGAGACCATGTGTTCCTTTTCCAGGCATGAGCCTACATAGCCTGTGGGAGTGGTCCTGACCCTTCCTGGGGAGGGGTCAGCACTTTGCAGGCTGGGAGTTAGAGTCTAAGCACTTGGCAGGCTGGGAATTGGAGTTCAATTGCTTCACAATTCCCAGGCCAGGGACTAGGGTGGCACTTCTAACTCAATATTACATTCCAGACTCTTCGGATATAGGGGTGTGACAAGGAGGTGAGGTGATATTTATGACCAACATTTTAGGCTCTCTTTGGATAAAGGGGCATTGGCTCAATTCTGGCTACTTCCTGCAGACATGGGGCGACAAGGGAGAGGGGAGAGCTGGGAGTTGGTGCACTCAGGCTCAGAGAAGGAGTGGCTGGGGCAGCATCCGGTTTGCTGTTTTCCTGGAGTCCACAGGCAGCTGTCTTTTTTGAGTGAGATGAGAATGAAGGAAGGTGTCTAGGAGAAAAAAAAAATATTGTTATTATTGGCCCTATGAATGGGGCTAGCCATGGGATGAGACACAATAGCAGATAAAACCAGATTTTAGTTGGCAAGTTTCCTTGATCCGGAAGGTTAAGGCCCAGGAACTGGTACAGGTGTTTGGCATTGTCTGTGGAGTGCTTTGTAAGTTGGTCTTGGCCCAGGAAGCAGGAATGACTTGTAAAATATGCTTGAAACTGGCTGGGGTTAGTGTAGGCTCTGGAGACATTAGTTTTCCAGTAGAACTGATTTTTGATACAGCAGTAGAAATTTTCCAAAGCCTGTGTAATATATGTAAGAGAACTAGAACAGATAACAAAAGGCTATTGCTTTAGGTTAAAAGGTATGAACATTTTAGAAGACAGTTAAAAGAAATTAGGAACTCTGAAGATATACCTGAAGCCTATTAATACTGGGCTATGAAGCCTGTTAAAGAGACATACCTGCCTGTATTTTAGCAGGAAACTTCATTAAATGTCATGAATGAAGTAATAAGTTAACAATACCTTAAATTATCAAATGTCATTAGACAGTTCTGAGAGGGATAAATGAGCAGAAATGAGACAGCGTTTTAGCTATGCAGGCAATCCCAAAGCCTCTCCTAGTCCTTGGCGAACACCAGTCTTAGAATCAGTGCTTGCCATTAGCTGCTGAGTACAAGAGGCCCAAAGATTTTTCCTGTGGGGGAAAGATTTAGTCTACGTATCTTGGCAGGGTGAGATCAGTTCCCCAGGTGAAGAAGCATCCAGGAAGCTGAAGAGGTGGAAGGCCAATGTTTTGCTGTGTGAGTGGCTTTGCCAAGGCCAACCACAAGCCTGGAGGCAGAAGGTCCTTCTGTAACCACAAATCTTCTTGGAGAAACTATAGGGTGTTGCGGGAGCTGCTTGTCTCTATGTTAAAAGCTTTTTTGTTAAAATGCCATAAGCTCAGATCTGTAAAGGAACTTGAGAACTAGGTACAATTACCTGTTATTTAAACTGGGCATATAAGATAAATTTAGTGGTATATTTTATCCAGTTAGTTACAGTTTACCAATGCTGGTAGGTGCAAGAAGATTAAAAGGAAGATTTTGAGCACATCACTAAAACACATTTACACAGTTGACATAGTGTGGCTACATCCTTTTAACAGACAAATAAGCCGCTTTTGGAAACCTGTGCTAGAGAGCATGGAGGGGGCGGGAAGTGGGGGAGCGGTGTGGGGCTTTTGGAGCCTTGTTTAAAAGGCTGCCCAAGAGGCAAACAGCAGAGCGGGGCAGGAGCTGGCCACACTTCCGGGTGCAGTGTTGAAGCCCCATGGGCTATGGAGAAATGGAAGTAGGGGTGGGACAAGAGTGTGCATTTAGAAACCAGGGGCTTTTGGAGCATTGTTAATTTAGGTTAGTTAGCCCCAATTTAAAATGATTTTTTTTGTAAAAGGCCATCTAAGGGCATTTGAATAATCAGCTTGGAATTGCAAGAAACCCAGCAGAAGTGTGTGCCTGTGTTGACTCAAGCCTGTTGCTATGCATCCACAGAATAGAGCCCTTCAGTCAAAAATGGGGGTACATGAGAAATGAGTGGGGGACGTCTCCTCACACCAAAGTCCCATCTCAGCAAAAACCTGCTTTTGCCACGTGGATTAGGCTTTCAGCATAGACCCGCGGCTTCAACAAAAGCCCCAAAAGTGAATGGGTTACCCCCAAAACCCTACTGGCCTTATACCTTAAAAGGGGAACTCACTGAGTGTAGCCCATCTTGCCTGGCAGAGGGCAAGCACGGGAAGGGCATTTTTCAGCATGTAGTCCTGAGCTCTGGGCCTGCGAGAAATAATGGACCCTTTCTGTAGGGGACTTCCATCTGTTTGATTTAATTGAAAGACCCCCGGAGTTGGGAGACTCTCACTCAAGTCTCGGGATAACATGACCCCCCAAGAACTCACGAGAGACTGTCCTTGCTGCAATCACACGAGGTTTATTGACAGGAACTAGCGTGCTCGGGCGGAGACTCATATCCCACGCAGGGGAGGAGTTCGACCCCAGTAGCTGGGAGAGGGGGTATTTAAGGGAAGAAACAAAACCACAAACCAAAGGGGGTAGAGAGGGCGTCATTGGAAAATTCTGAAAATACCAATGATAATCACAAGGGGGGTAACTCCCCAATTCTCAAGATTGTTCTCAACATTATAATCTAACTTTATGGTTAGCCAATTCCTGGAACAGAGTTACAGAACCGGCTAACCTAGATTTTTGGCTCTACTCTTCCTGCTAGGGGGTCTGGATTTATGCTGGTCTTTCATAATCTTAAGAAAAGCTGCTCCGCCAACACAAATAACTCAATTAGACCAGATTATATCAAATTAAAATGCCTGCATTTAATAAATGCAGCACTCTCAGGTGGACCAAGACAGCATGGTGGGGAGAGGAGACCACGCAAACCCTGGAGATCACGTGTTCTTTTTCCCCAGTGGGAACCAAAATAGCCCCTGAGAATGGTCCGGATCCTCCCCTGGGAAGGGTCACTGCTTGGCAGTCTGGGAGTTGGAGTCTAAGTGGTTGGCAGGCTGGGAATTGGAGTCAAAGTGCTTGGCAATTCCAAGGCCAGGGGCTGGGGTGACACTTCCAACTCAGTATTACAGTTGGAGATACTAATACACACACACACACAGAGCTGAAACTAGAATAAGTTGGCATCTATGTGTTATACTCATAGTCCTGGTTCCTAAAGTGAAATGTTGTTTGATTTTCTGAACTTTACATCCATAAAGACCATTTTGTTATTTTATTGTTACTAACAAGCTGTCTATTAAAATTTTACAGCCATATCATTGTTCTTTAAACCAAATTACATGTATTTCTTCCCCCATGGTAATGTAGGCATAAAATACTTCTATCTTTCCTCCATGCAATGTATGAGTAAGGTGAAAGTCCTTTAACTTGGATATACTCTCAGCTAATAATGCTAAGAAATGGAAAGACAATGAATAAAACAAAAACTTAAAGGACCAGGTTCTCTAACTCAGTAAAGGGAGACAGCATCTTTTTTAAAGATAGAAGGTGAGCATGTTCCTGTTTTCATAAAGGTAAACAGACATGATCTGGAAAACTCTATGTAAGTGTATGATGCTTCTCAGTAGTTTTAAGGAATAAATGATTATACAAAGTGTATTTTATCACTGCTGAATGCTTATTTAGTCTCTGACTCTGCTGAAATGTCTTAAAATAATTTGAATATTGTGTACTTTACACAAATTGTGCAGGGCATGTCAGAATAATTTAGTATAGAATAACACAATCCATTTTTCTGGTCTCCTAATGTCACAAAATAGCACTGACATTGCATCTAAACAATTTTCTTCTCCAGAAGTTAAATGTGAATCTGGCAAAAAGCTTGCATCTTATATTGTTAGCAAGTTTATTATCATTAACTCACACCCAAGAACACTGCTGCTTTTCACAAGCTTGAGATGTGAGGGAACTTGAAAGTGATCTCTGCCTTAGTTTATGGGCTTTTCTGTGCCATCACTAAGTTGTTTTCCCTTTGAATGTTCTTTGGTGCTTCCTGAAAGGAAAGTTCATTCAGTAGCATCAAAGTGGATGCTGTCCACGGCGAGCTGGATGGGCATCAGTAGCAGGGGGCTTGCTTAGTGTATGAGGTTCAACAGGAGATGTCACTCTTCAGAGACACAGTGAGCAACAGGGAAGCAGAGGAAGTTTCTGAATGACCTCACAGCAGGCGACCAGCAGTCAGGACTGTAATAATGGTTTACATTGGCAGAACTCCACTTCTGGGGTGGTCTGTAGTGACATTGTCAAGAATCTCTTTCATTAGTACTGTGAATAGTGCAGGGACAAGTTGGTTGAAAGGTAAAAAGTTAAAAACACTGCTGTTTTTCATGGCCCTGGAGAAGGGGGTGCATTTAGGAGCATGTAAGAAACTGATTTTGAAAGAAAATGCAAAATGCCCCCAGTTTTTTTCTTGAGCTCTCACAAACAGAGCCTGTGGCCCCTCATTAACAAGCGGCACTAGCTCTGTCCTCTTGGAAATGTGGCTTCCTTTGGGTAGTGTGGGGTGTATTTGGCTAGCAGATTGCAATTTACTGAGCGTCAGTGATTCAGATAGAGGCTACTTGCAGCAGCCTCTAAGCTGGAAAGCAAATAATATTTGAAAATTGGAAGCACATTTATTTCATTAAATTTACTGATTAATATTTTGTGGGGTTCTTAATGTTTTTTTTAATAATTAAAGCTTTGCATGATGTTTCAACTCCTTGAAAACTTGAGAGTTTCACTGCCCCTACCTGATAGTTTTCTCTGTACTTAGTCCTTTAGCTAGGAATAGTCCCAGCCCCATGATCTGAATCAAATCCTTGCTTTGTCCTGAGTGTACTTTTCACTGCTGTGCGTAGACAAATGTGTTTGAGGGAAATAGGAAAACTTGATAACTCGCATGACCTAGAACAGTATAAAATTGATAGGCATGCCACGTTTTCAGAAGGTCTTTACGTTTAGTGAAATCTCAGACTTAGGAAGTTCTGAGAAAAGTTAAAACTTACCCAAACTTGGATCCACAAGTACATTCTTTCAAATATGAACGAATGGCATTTTACTAGTGTCAAACTTAGTGACATTACATTTTAACAGTAATAAAAAATAGCAACGTAGAAGAAATTATTTGGCTTGGCTTGTATTAATTGAGAGATTAAAAGTATACACCCTTTATTTGAAGTTCTTAATTTTACTTGAACTTTTATTTCACTACAAAGCTCCATTTGACATGTTAATTTGGGTAACATAATATCAACAAAACAGTATACTTTGATATTTTTGTATTTTTTATTTTGTTCTCCACCTTATAATTTGAATCTAGTTGTTCTAGACTAGATTTCTTTTTTGTTGTTATCAATATGATAATAGCATCTCTATTTTCTATTTTTCTATTGCTTTTTACTAGAGAAATAGGTTCCTTATAAAGATCTAGATATCCATGACATAAAAATGGGGACAACTGTGGAGGGGGAGGGTAGATGATCAATGGCTGTATAATGTTGATTGCTTGATTGTTGATTCTTGTTTGCATCTAGCCTCAGATACTCTCTCTAAGTACCAATGGGGAGGTCAGCTTTTTCCAATGGTGTTTTCAACAGGCCTTCTCTTCCATTTAAATTCTGTAAACCATTCATGTGTAAAGTCTCTACCTCTCAAGAAAACCATAACAGACTTCTTGGTTTGGGGTCCAATACTGTGAGATTTCATGGTCTCAGTGCTACATTTACTGTAATTAACATAAATTTAACCTGTATAGGGATCTTTGACATAAGTTTAAGACAAGGCGGAGGTGACACCATGGGGCTCCTATACTTTCACACTGACACAAAGCTTACATCTTTCAATTATCTGAGCTGTAAAGAGTAGGAATTTGTTTATTTTTTGTAGTTATAGAACTTTAAAACTCATGATGATCTCAGAATTTACATTTTCACTATTTTTTTTTTTTTTGCTTTAACCAATTATTATGAGTAAGCATTGGGTAAAGCAAAGTAAACAGATACTTGAGGAGAGAAAGAAATGTTGACTAATAATTCTGGCAACATTTGAGCATCCTATCACAGTGGAATTAGGATTTTCAGGTAATAATTCATGAAAATTTCATGTGTTATTAAAAATATTAGGGACTTGATATTGTTCTTTAGTTTTGAATATCACAATAATATTGGAAAACACATAGCAGACAATTGTCATTAGTAGTATGGAATGTGAAACATATATGTTCAGACTTATATTTGTAGATGAAACTTTTGCAGTTTCTAATATAGCCACATTGTAAGGTCATTGGTCATGAGCAGAGTGGGTGAATGTAATTCTATTTACAATAGTTTTACCTTTTCTTTCATTGATGTGCAAATACATAGGTGCTAGAACGACATGTATCTTGCTGTAATAGTACATTTTTTTGCTACAAAATACAACAATTTTAAGGAGAATAATTTATGCATTACTCAGGATATAGAGATGTCTAAGAAAAAAATCAATACACTGAACATTTCAGAGTACTGCTTTAATAATAAGTATTTAATAAATACCACAGAGTACAAGTTTTCTGTATTGAGGATATAACTTCAGAACAACCTGTGCCATTAGTGCTTATGGAGATTAGTGGGTTTTCCATAAAATTAGTTTACCATCCATTGTGATTCTATGATAGTTTGTTTCTTCAGAACTAATGTATACATACATGAGTATAGATTTATATGTGTGTATATATACATATGTGTAGACATAAGTGTTTATGAATGCAAAATATATATACATGTAAATAGATACCTGTACATAATATCACACATAATATTATATGCATAAATATGAATATACATATACAAATTGAATTTCGGTTTCCTGCATTTGAAATGAAAGAAGTTGGTGGTAGCTAATATGGTCAGACTATATGTTAATACATACATACATATATATTATATATATAGTTAAGACTATATATTATAAAACAATTCAATTTCATTATATTTGCTTTATATATGGTAATTAAAATATAAATACACCACTTTGTCCTTACCCTGTCCTCCCTCCAGCCCTTCTCAAGTCTCTACCCTCCAACTCCTTCCATCTCCTCTCACACTCTCAAATGTTATCTCCTCCAATTATTATTGTTTTTGAAATATATATGCATACATATCTATATATGTGAATGTATAGATATGCCTCATTGAATCCATTTTTGGTGTTTGTATTGATATAGTTTCAGCGTTAGCCTCTTTGTAGCAGAAAACCAATTTAAGGGCTCATTCCTTCAGAGGCTGGTCTCCTCTCTCAGCTGTTATCAGTTGTCTGTAAACAGAAGACTCGAGGGAGTAGAGAATGGCAGAGAAAGGAAGGGATGGAGAGTAAAAGAAATGGAAGGGATGGGAAGAATTTATTGAGTTGTTTTTCCAGTTTGCATGTTAATCATCTTCCATGATTCCCTGGGACATAACTAGGGTAATCTAAAATAGGATTGAGTTGAGTATTGCAAAGTCTAATTTGCAGTAACCACATGAGGAGTTCCTGAGCACATGCCAGATTACAAAAATACTATCCATGTTGTTTACCGTGGAGTTAGTCAGTTTATTAGTTAGAGTGCTTCATTATGTATAAAGGATGCCAATGATAGTCTCCCAGTCAAAATAAACAGGCATAAAGTGTTCTGCATACACAATTTGTGGGGAATAGTTACTTTGCTATTTATTTAATAATTGACCATAAATGGAGTCAAAGTGCAAAGGGAAAAACTAAAAAAGCAGCCCACTAAGGGCTTTTTGAAAGATTGATAAATAATGTGGAATCTCAATTAGGCTGTAGAAGGAATGCAGATATTAAAAATTTGGTCAAGAATCTAATTAGCTGGAGGTAATTAAACAGTCTCACACGGGGTCATTAATCTTTTGCGCAGACCTTTGATGTTTTGCACACTGTCTCCTAGTCATTAATAAAATTCATAACGCTCCACTTTGGGCTGTTTTATCATCATGGTTTTTCTCTGTAAGAGCATACAGCAAGTGTCATTGTATCACAAGGGCCTTACTTTAGTTAATTTCTTTTCTTCCCCCCATGCTTGTTAGGATTAACCATTTAAAAACCCAGATGAAAAGCAAAAGACACAATTAAATATGTATTTATCCTTGCTAAATAATATAATCCTATATTTTTGTTAACTTTTTTTTAAAATGAGGTCTTTTTGTCTCCTTTCAGATGTCTCTACAAAGTGTAAATAATTTTGGAAGTGAACTTAGTTATTTGAAGCCTTAAAAAAGTCACAAATTAAAATTTTAATTTCTCAAAGACAGGTTTACTTCATAAAACAGAATAATGGAAAATTGTTGAGCATAAATTACATATTGAATAGCAATGGATTAGAATGCCATTTAAACAGATCATTATTCTGATAAGTTCCCAAGTAATGACATTTTCAGAATGATCTGGACAATATCATACAAGGAAAATACAAAGCCTATATTTGTATTTGTATAAAGTAAAAAAAAATACTTTATTTATTTTCAGAAATTCAAGAGTCTTATGCATTCATTATGTATTTTAAGTCTTCAAATAAATAACTGAACAAAGGAAACCTGGAGTTACTAAGAACTAATGGTCTTTTAATAGAACCTGCTATTTCAGAGGCCATTCTGCCTATTCCTGGGTAGGCTATCTAGGATTGGCAGAGGATGATAAAGCAGAACCAGTTATCCTGAACAGTTGATTGCAGGGATACTGTCACCAGTAGCATCAGAATTGGTACAGAAAATTGTTTATCTGAAAGATACCCGAAGACATAAAATGTATTCACTATAGAAAACCACAAGCATGGTATCTGCAGATACTAAGCATGAAGAACATTATTTTATATACGTTGGATGTTTCTGATACAAGATTTGTTAACAAACCAAAAAATTATTTAAATAAATTCACATAAACTTGGTTTCTGATACTTAGGATTTTAATATCTCATCATCTTTGTTTGGATATTGTAGGTCATTTTGTGGTTTGTATAATTATATTATGATAACTAGCATTACTTTTTAAAAATGATAAAATATCTGTATATTAACCCATGTTTAATAGCACATAAAATATTGTAACAAACTAGGACATTTAATACATACACAGACATTTGTTTGTTTAAGCAGTAGGAGGAAATATATTTAGAAAAAAATCTCATAAATTTTATAAAAAGAAAGATCTCTTTAAAGAAAAATATCTTGACTTCATTAACAATACATTATATAAGATTGAGATACAATCCATTAAGCATAATATAAAGAGAAAACATACCAACCTCATGTACAAGAAAGAATTGCTTAAAAAATCTATCTGAAATCCCTAGTCAAAAATAGAAACACTCACTCACATTGATTAAAATTTAATAGTGATTTGACTAATCAGGGTGTTTATTTTAAGCAATTACAAAGTATTGCTAATTGTTAATTTGTACAGCTTTGTTAGTCTCATTAATCTAGAGACATAAATTTAAAACAGGTTGAGCTTAATGACTAGAAGAATGTAAATAAAATAATAACATATTTAAATATTTTCGGGGTTTAATACATGGCACAGCAGCAAAATAAAATAAAACTAAGTTTAGATCACTATGAGATTCAGACCACCTGTGATTTTCTGTCTTTTGTTTGTGAAGCAATTAACTGTCTTATCTCAGGTCCTTAACAGTAATCTATTCTTAACAATTGAAAGTAACTTCATGTAACAGCAGCAACAAAAAAACTGTTCCTGGAAGTTGGTAACACCAACTTTTAAATGGAAAGGTTTGTTTATTGTGCTTATAAGCCTTTGTGTCTATTCGTTTGGTGAGATTTTAGGCATGCAACTTTTATTGAATATTTTTCATATAGAAGATACTGCCTATCTTAGAGAAAATATAAACAGACCACATATTAATGCAATTTATCATTTTGTGGCATATAAAAATCTTTAAAAGCGGTTTTAAAGCAAGATGATTTAAATGTAAATAAAAAACCTAACTATTTAATAAATAAAATTGAAGCTGTGTTTTCATGAGTAAATAAACTACATAAATATTAAAGCACTAGACATTTGTTATTTTAATATTTAGGTGCTTTACATACAATGTTTATGTTAGCTCACTGGATATTCATGTGTAATTTAAATAGTTGGCTGAAAAATCAAGAACTGTATACTTTGCTAGAGGAATAAATATTTCCTTTGTTAACTTCATCTGTATCTTTTAGTCCTGCGATTTTGCCTCTTTCTTTATGTGAACATGACACATGAACAAAGCAGAAACACAGTTTGATCTCATGGATATCTGAGGTTCGATACTCCCTCCTAATTTACTGGTTAACTGTAAGGTCATCCCCCATTTAGCAGGGCATACAGAAATACACAATTCAGGAATCATTATATCATTTCCTGTCCCATTTCCTGTCAACTGTTTCTGCCAGAAATGGCTAATCATGACCTATTTTTACCAAGTAAAAGAAGCTAAGATGAGAAACAGGCAGTGGACTAAATCTCTTTCCTAAATGTAGTTATAAAATATGGACTTAAGAGGGCAGGAGATACTCTATATCCAAACGGCAGAAGATGAAGGAAAATTCTCAGGGAGAAAAATCATCCTTACATTCGGGTGTTTGATAAGGTGATTTATCTTCAATAAACTCTGTATAAATGCTTTAGTTACTTTGACACCATGATTAACTGGATTTGCAAAGATATTTGAAGTTGTGGGCTTCCCTACCCTCAGTGTTCAACTTACTTCATTGAATTTGAATTGACTATGGTTTTTAGATATTTAAAATTTCTAGATACATGAGGAACAGGGGGTTTAACTTTGAACTGTGACTAAGAGAAATGCCATTCATTTAAAGTCTCGTGTAAGGGCTTTTTATTCTTTGCTCTATGTTTAAATGTTGTTTTGTTTTGTTTTGTTTTTTGAGACAGCATTTCTCTTTAGCTTTGGAGCCTGTTCTGGAACTAGCTATTGTAGGCCTGGTTGGCCTCAAACTCATAGAGATCCACCTGCCTCTCTGCCTCCTGAACGCTGAGATTAAAGGTGTGTGCCATCACCACCCGGCACTCAAATGTATTCTTTAAATTGCTGATAATACATGTCATGAATGAGTCGGTCACTAAAGTAATATAAATTTCTATGTACAAATCAGTGTGTTGGATTTCTAATGTCCTCTACTGAATGGCTATGCCCTTATTTTCCTTTTCAATTTCACTTTTAAAAGTCAGTGTAATTGAAAATCTGAAACTAATGAGCATTTTGGAAATTTAATCATTGGTAATGATAGTTTATAGGAAGGTATTGAGGAGAATCTGCCAAAAAGTAACAGAGTAACATCATCATTTTCAAATGTCAAGCACTTTCATTTAAATGTATGTGTATGTATGTGTGTGTATATAGATGTATGTGTATGTGTATATATGGATATATCCACTTATATACCTAATAACCTATTTCAATAATTCTGGAAAATCTTATTACTATTTCTATGAGTATTATCAAGTTTATTTTTTCTTAAGTTTATTATTCTTTCCATTGCCACAGTTTCATTATGCATATTTAGAAAAATTTTATGAATAGTATACTCATGTGATCCAAAAACAATTGAAGCTTCTAAGATTAGATCAATAAGTATATGAAAATTTTTATTTAGTTGTAGAATATTTGGAGTATATAAATTGAATATGTTATGGGATATTATATTTAGATGGAAGGTGCTAGAAACACCTTGTTTTAGGAATTCATTTTAGTGTTTGAAGTCCCAAAATATATTACTGAAGAAACACATATGCATGACAGCATAGAGAGTTTTGTGATTGTCTGTGATGCTTTTCCTTTGTATCAGAGGTGATCTTCTTTCAAATCTGTAAATAACTAGTATATTTATTTTAGTAAGAAAGAAAATAAGTCTCACTTTAGATATCAGAGAACTTCATCTTCTTTTTTAACTGCTGTAAAAGAAAGAGTCAACTACTGATCATCCAATATCAAATGAAAACAAAATATGAGTAACATTACATAGACTGAGCAGATTTTATTTAGAAATATGTAAGTATATACATAGATGTATGAAGCAACAGTTAATCAAGGAAAGAGGGCTTGGGATTGAAAGGCAGCAATGAGGATTACATGGAAATGTTTAGAGGGGGAAGGGAAAGGAGTATGATTATATTATTATAACCTCAAAAATAAAAGAAAGAATTTTAAAGAAAATGGGTTATTTATAGGCAAGTTCAAGAGTAGGTTAGATACATCCTATAATTTTGGAAGTGAAAAATTTTATAATTCTTAGACCCATGGCAGGCAAGCCTCTAACAAGAGTCCACTGTTTACTTGTGTCTTCATGAGAAAGGCAGATAATGTTCTAAAGGGTCGAATGTGATGGAAATATTCACAGTTCGAGAAGGGGGCAGGGTTTACAACATTCTCCAGGATGGGAATAAGTCAAGTGTTCATGCCTTCATGCCCATCTTTGGTCTCGTAGTATACTTCTTTCCAGCTACCTGACTGTTTCAGATGGCAAGTAAAGTAGACATTTTGTCTTTTCCATCTACCTTTAAATTTTGTTCTTTAAGGTGTGTGAAGTGACACTGAGATACATGAAAAGAATTAGAAAAATATTCCATTTTATACAACATCTATTATAGTTACAAGCTAAATTCCATGTTGAGTTGCATTTTTAAAAAAATATGGCACCATGTCAAAATAGCTGAGAGTCTACTATTCATTATCGCCACGCTTTTCAGCAGTTGCTTTAAGGTCATATAAGTCACTTAATTTTAGGAAGTGGATTCTTGACATTTGGTTTCTGTTTTTTAACTTCCTGAAATATACTATGTGAGAATCACTAATCACCCTAGTGGATGATGCACCCTCATCTCAACCTCGTGTAACATACTCTATCAACTTTTTTCACAAGGAAATTAACTATTTACTGTGTGTGAATCAGACAATGATTAACGGAAGGAGATGACAAGCAAGACAATGACTATGACTTTCAATATACATCCATCTTTGCTTCTAGAGCTACAACCAGATGCAAGGCTAAGCAGCTCCTGAAAATCAGGTACAATGTGAGAAACAAGATGAAGTGCACTATACCCTTAGAGAACTTAAGTTTTCTAATTGACACAAATAGAAATCTGGCGAATACGTGTCCAGATGGATATTAAGTTTGTGGGGTAATGAGAGAAAGAATATAAAACTAAATTGAGTGTGTCAGCATATGTCCATTGTGACTTTAATGTTACAATGTATATATGATATGATATAATATGATATATAATATAACAATGCATAGTATAGTATGATATAATTTTTATATGTTATATGAATATGTTCATATATTATATAATTACAACTGTGTCCTCAATAATGGGAGATCTAGAAGATATGCCCTGCATTAATTAATTAATTAATTAATTCAGAGGGATGTATTGATCTTTTCTCTGCTAAATGTAATAGTATATGATACTGCTTAGTGTGATGGCTTAAATGGATTGGGTATAACTGGACCTCACAGCACCAGTAGCCAAAAGCAATACTGACTCAGCAAATACAAGGTGAAGACATTTGTTATAATAGATATCATAGCAAACAATATTCAAAATTGTCTTACTCATGTAGACCTTTGACGCTAACTCATTAATCATATTGTTTCCAGAAGAGAAACAAACAAGAAGACTACTGTGGTGGCTAATTTTAATCGCCAGTTTGACCCAGTCTATAATTATCTGGGAAGACAGTCTCAATGAAGGATTTTCCATATTAGCTAGTCCTATACGTATGTGAGTAGGATTATCTTGCTTGCATTGCTTAAGGCTGGAAGACTCACACATTATGAGAAGCACCATTTTCTGGACTTGGCTTCTGAGCTCTCTAAAAGTGAAGTGAATGTATTCACTATTCTCTGTTCCTGATAATTGATGTAATATGACCCACGTGCTAAAGCTCCTACCACTGTGACTTCCTTGCTATGATTGATTGTAAACTGAATTTGAGGGACAAAATAAACCTGCTTTCCTCTAGTTTGCTTGTCAGAAAGAACAACAAAAATGGCACTAAGATATCTACGAAGATTTATCTCAAGTTGCATAAGCAGAAATATTCCACAACAAATAAGTGAAAGAATATCCTAAATGACCACAAGAACCAATTTCTATAATGAAGTTATTTTATATACACAAATCCTTTTAATAAAGGGGGGGATAGTCTTCTAGAAGAAGGATCTCACTATCATAATGAATATACTTACTTTTAATATTTATCTGCCACCCCCAAAAGATTCTTAACTTTGGGTGATGTCATCAAACACCATAACTAAAAGCAACTTATAGAAGAAGTATTTGTTGGTTTGAATTCCATAGAAAGAGTCCCAACGTCATGGGAAGCATGGTTACAGGTGGCCAGTAAAGAAGATGGGAGATCACATCTAACATAAAATAGGAAACAAAGGGGATGGAAGTTGAGTAGGACCATAAATTGTCAAATCCTAATTCAAATACTGTGCCTTCCATCAATAGTTCATAGCTTCATCAGACAGGACTCTTGGGAGCCAAATGGTCAAATACACAAGTCTAGGGGGCTAGTTTTTATTTAAAGCACCACAAGAACTTATAGCCCTCTGCATAAATATCAACATTTTGGGAAAAGGAAATAAAACTTTTGTAGCCTTTTAGACAGTGGCTCTGGATCTGAGTTACATTGATTCCTACAGCCCCTAAACAACGTTGTGGACCTCAAGCTAAAGTAGGGACTTGTGAAAATCAGCTAATCAATGGAGTTTTAGGCAAAATCTGATTCATGTTGGGAATAACAGATCTTTGAACTCAGCCTGTGTTCATTCCTCCAGTGTCAGAATGAAAAATTAGAATAGATATACTTAGAAATTGGTAACATCCCCACATTGGTTCCTTGACCTGTGGCATGAGAGCTATTATGGTTGGAAAGGTCAAATGGAAGTTATAAGAGCTGCCCCTGCCACACAAATTAGTTAATGAAAACAAATCTCATCACTGAAGGAATTACATAGGTGAATGGGGGCTCTTGAGATTTAGAGCATGTTATCTGCAGGCAACTACTCTCTTTTTCAGAGTTAGCGTTTATCTTGCTACTGGGTTTTCAGTGCAAACTGAATTCTTGATAATAAGTTACAATGCAACTTGAGCTGGCTGTCACATCTTGAGTGATATTTGACCTTAAATTCCAGGAAGCTGAGTTTCCACAGCACCAATTTATCATTAAATGGAAATGATACATACCTAGTCAAACCATGCCAGGTTCCGAAGGCAAAATAAAATTCGAAGAAGTTGTTGCATAATTGCTTATGACTCCTATTACTGACACAGTACTTACTGCCTCCAAATTACCTGTATTCTTGTAGTCATGTTACAAGATCAGTGGTTGGAAGAACAAAGGAGTAGGGTTTGATTTATGGATATTTCTGCATGAGATTGAGGCACCACCTAGGACAGAGAGCTGAAGTATGATAACCCCTTTCTAGGAAATGGCAAGATGTGATGGTGAAGAAAAATATCATCATTGGCAGAACACTTGGCACTGAACATGTTTATATACATTTCTTAGAAGGAAAAAAGACCAGATGTGGGAATATATAATGATTTGTGGACTGTAGCTGTTGGATAAGTTGAATAGCTGGAGACTTGTGAGGAGGTTAACTTGAAACTTTGTGAGAAAGACATTTGGGAATCAGGTATATGGATAGATCACTTTAAATTTGAAGAGGGTATAAAGATATTTGTATTCCATATAAATGCATATCAAAAGGTGACTTCAGGAGAAAAATAATTCTATAGCTACTAGATAGGAAAGCTCATTCTGTCAATAGTAGTCAACCTCTTTTTCTAGCCATCCCTGTCATAACCTAATGGGCCCATGAACAATGTAGCCATAGTAGCAAAAATGGAAGTAATTTGTGGGTCCAACAGCATGTACGTACACTCACCAAATCTAACATAGCCTTTATTTCTGGCTAGTGATAAATCAACCAGCAGAGACTAATACTTTACTCAACATCCAGAACATGGTAGTGCTCTTTCTTGGGCTAGGATTTGTGGGTTCAGGAATTAGGAATGGTGTCATTCACCATCATCTCTAATGAGTCACCAGCCAAATTTTGCTTCCTGTTCCTTTGACCTTCTGCTCTGCTGCTCTACAGGAGTTGGTGGGAGGGCAGGTGCAAGTGGGAGGACTACTGCCAGGAAGCATAACAAACACTCCATTGATCTGCAAACTTTCCCGGCCACTTTGCATTCCTAATACTATTGAGTCAACAGGCTAACAAAGGAGTTACAGTGTTAGCGGAGGCTTTTGACTCAGTCAGAGGGAAAATGTTCTGCATTCCCACAATGCATTAAGGAAATCTGTATCTGGAGAGAAAGAGACTTTCAGTTCTCTTGGTGTTACTTAATCATGTGATTAAGGTTAAAGAAAATTTAGAAAAGCCCCACCACAACAGGATGATAAATGGGTCAGACCCTTAAGAATAGGATTTTATATGTAACACTTTCAGGTAAAGAACAGAGAAATGCATGCTCAGGGTCTTGCTGTTGGTGGAGAAAATACAGAATGGGTAGCAGATGGTAGTTATAAATGTAGGTAATGCCACTTGACTGCTTACAGTAGTGTGCTATGAGTGTAATAATTTGTTCTGTCTCTTTAAGAGATAAGCCATGCCCACTCCCTCCCCCATCAGCTGAGGCAGGCTGATCTTCAGCTTTCAGCCTGAGTTCCCCTCCTCTTCCATCTCCCTCTCAAAGAGGCAGCTTCTGCCTCTCCCCACTTCTCCCCTTCCCTGCTTCTGTCTCCTTCTCTCTCTCTCTTCTCTCTCTCTCTCTCTGTCTTTCTGCTCTTCTCCCTCCCCCTTCCTGTCCATAACCCACTTAATAAATATCCAACCTCACTCTGCATGGCATGCCTATCCATGTCTCTGTCTCTTGCCCTCCACTGTGTGTCTCCCTGCCCTGGACCAACCACCACTGGGGACCTACCGCAGTCCCTGCCTGGGACGGGCTGCTCTCAGGGCCCGCTGCCAGGCTGCCGGCCGCCACATGGCCCGCTGCCACCACTTGGCGACCTGCAGCATTTCTGCTGCCTGCCACCACTGGGGATCCTGCAGCATTTTTAATAATTCATTACATTTGGTGCCGTGACTTGGATAGGCTCTCCCACCCCCAGTTCCTCTCCCAGGGTGGGGATACTAAACCAGGTATTTTTTTCCACAACAACCACGTATTCCATATGCCTAAGCATGATTTCTACAGTGTGCATTCTACTCGCACCACTGGCTTTAATTGGTGAGTTTCCCCCATTCTGGTCAGCTTAACCATTTCTCTGAACCTAGGAAATTAACTGTTGAGCTCTGGCAATTCTCTGGTGTTCCTAGAAATGGGGGGACTGCCCCAACCATGGTCTTCAAGGCTACAGTTGTGCCTTTCGCTGACATTCATCTGGATTGCTTCTCTTAGTTGAAATTGTGTTTGGAATGGCCCGGGGCCAATACACCTGCAACTGGGGGCCCAGGGTCCCTCAGATTCTTCTTTTTCTTTTTACCCCTACTGGATCCATCCAGGCCTTACCTTCCCACTTGTGGCTTGGGGGGACACCCTCCCATGGGTCTTGTGATGGTGGCACGCTGACTCACACCCTTCCCACAGTTGAGAGACATCTCACTGTGTGCCTTGTGGTGTCGCTGTCACGGGTTTTCATGGTTTTAGCCTTGGGTAGCAAGCCATCCATTTCTGTCCCCTCTGGGATGCATGCCTTTTAGAGGCCCTAAAACCACAAGTCTTATTGCCCTACTTCTTCAGCTCTTACCCTCACTCTGCCGATGTCCTGCCAGCTCCCTTTTTATGGGAGATTGCTAACTACTGTCAGCGCACAGGCAAATGGACTCTGCCACTGCTACTGCTGCCAACAAGATTGGTCAGATCCACAACGTGTCTTTGTTTTTTCTTTTCAATTCCAGCCTTTCGATCCCCTCTGTGGATTGTGACATGGCAGCTCAAACACAGGGCATATCACTCCTCTAGGTCTCTCTCATTATTAAGCTTAAAATCCTTGCAGCTCAAAAATTGTAGCTTTCCATATGACATGTGACTGCTACCATTTTGACTGAGGTCAGATGATATCACCTCCATCTTAACTGAGTGGCTTTTCCATACAACATGTGACTGCTGCCATTTTGACTGGGGTCAGGTGACTTCGCCGCCATCCTGGCTAAGAGCCAGGTCAGGTGACCAAGTTCTGCCATCTTTACTGAGGTATTCCCTGACTGGTTCCCCAGTGTTAACTCTGTTACATGGGTGACCTTACCACCATCTTAACTGAGACCCAGTTCAGGTGACCAAGTCCTGCCATCTTTACTGAAGTATACCCTGCCTGGTCCCCTTGGTTTACTTAAGTTTTTGTCTCTAAATTCCTCTTCCTGACTCTGTTACATGTGTTTTGCACAATGGCATGCCAAGAGTATCCACTTTGCCTAATTCCTGCTCAATCTGTGTGTGTTCATACATGTAACTTAAATGCACCTATGTTTCTCATTTCAGACTACAAAACAATAAGTCTCACGTTTCAAACTGGTATGTACTTTTAAGTCTTTTACAAAAATACTTTATATTTAATCCAACCCTCATTTAAAATATATTAAGCTGTTCTACACCATTGTTGGTTCTGCCGTTAACCTTCGATTGCAAGCAGGTTTTTCTTTTTTCTGTCTTTTTACAAGTATAAATCTTACCTGTTAAGTTGAGAGCCAGTACAGTCAACTTCAGACCCAGGCCTCCAGGCAGATTCTATACTGTAGTTATACCTGATAAACAGCCCTCAACTGCTCAAAGATCTGGGGAATATGGCATTTAAATATTTAATTATTAAAAATTTTTTATAACAAAAAGAGAGAGTTTGGTTCCTAGCAGCAGCACTCTAGTTCCTCCAAAGAAGACAGAAGACAAATGGGCACATAACAATGTCCATCCGCAATTCACTGCAACTGCCAAATGCTGACCACTGGACAAAACAGCCTTTCATCTAAACTGAAGAACTCCAGATGTGGACAAAATCGCTGGAATAGACAGCCTAGCTTCTCAGGTCAAGGTAGGCCTGTCTTCCTACAGATTTCTCAGCCCACAGGATCTTCTGAAGCCTGGCAGACCCTGAGCTAAACAGCAAGAGGCAAGTGTGACCTTCAGTGACCAGGGAGGACCCTGAGGAATAGCTCTAGCTGCCAACCAAGTAAGTTCTCTGTCATTTTTTAATCAGTAACTCAAGTAAAATTTTATCAGTCTCAAAGATCTCTGATGTAGTTTGCCAGCTGAGAGGTTTTGTCAGTTTAAAAGGACAACCTCACCAAACAAATTTCAGTAAAATACAAATATAAGACCTGCAAGTTATAAAGGTATGAGGAAAAATACAGGTTATCAAATTTCTCTCTCATGCTGTCTTCCATAGTCTTAAAAATACTTTTCATTGTGCAAAAACATCTGTGAGAGTTATTATGACATAAATATGCCACTGTTTATACAAGGAATATTTCTACAACTTCTGTTTTCACAAACCCAAAGATTCTTGTGAGTTCGAGTGAGCCTAATTGAAGGATCCACCTTAAACAGGTCAGATACACCCCTCTCAATTCCCTGCTCCAAAATTTTTTTTCCTAAACTCAACTTTGTCCTCTGTTCTGCCAATACCTTAAACAGGTTTAACAGACACCAGACATTTCCATACCACAAACACTGGACAGGAGCAAAGAGACCAGCTATGCCAGGATGTGACCCCAGCACTCAACCTTCTCAGGTTCTTCAAAGGACAACGCCCACAAATAAGCAGGAAAAAGTCTTGAGAATCTGCCGCCCCAATTCCTGTAACCTGTGGTACCTAACCTCCTGCTTTTTTATTATAAAAAGGAGATGGGAATGCAATGATCTGTTCTGTCTCTTTAAGAGGCAAGCCATGCCCACTCCCTCCCCCATCTGCTGAGACAGGCTAACCTTCAGCTTCCAGCCTGAGTTCCCCCCTCTTTTTCCATCTCCCTCTCAAAGAGGCAGCTTCTGCCTCTCCCCACTTCTCCCCTTCCCTGCTTCTGTCTCTCTCTCATCTCTCTCTCTCTCTCTCTGCCTCTCTGTTCTTCTTCTTCTCCCCCTTCCCCTCCATAATCCACTTAATAAATATCCAACCTCACTCTGCATGACATGCCTATCCATGTCTCTGTCTCTTGCCCTCTGCCTGGGACTGGCTGCTTTCAGCCCACTGCCTGTCACCTGCAGCATTTCTGTTGCCTGCCACTGCCTGGGATCCTGCAGCAATTTTAATAATTCATTACAAGGAGTGTTGTGTACTATTTTAAAGACAATGTTTTTACATGCATATATATAGAGAGAGCAGATACTTGTTCCATTCCTCCATTTTTCTTTTTTTTAACCATATTGTGTAATTTTGATTGAGTTAATGTTGCTACATCTGTATTCTTTTTCATAATCCCTGGGAAAGCATAGTATATTTTCATTTGTACATGGCACATGATGCTAGATGTAATTATGTTTATTTTTATTCTCTTCACTTGAAAACTATGCATGAAATAAAGTGATTTGAGTAAGTGCTAAATTCCATAAGGATAGACAAATGATGTTTAATCTTGCTTGTCAATTTGAGTGCTTCTGGCAACAACTAGAAAGCAGAATTTCTATGCAAGTTATGGTATTCCCTGGAATAATTCACTGATGGTGACCCTCTTCCAGAGTGGACAGCATCTTCAAGTTATGTCCCAGATATAAAAAAAACACCGCTACTTTTCACCTACCCATCTTTGTGCTCTACTGGTGAGTTAATCTACTCTGGTTTTGCTACAGCTACTTCTGTGTACTGGTGAGTTCATCTACTCTGGTTTTGCTACAGCTGCTACTGTTCTTTGCTGACATCAGAACCCAGTGTCAACAGTCCTTCAATGTGGATTCAAGATCATATCCTGCAGAAATCCTCTTGGTCTTACCAGTTTATGGTAAGACTCTTGAGCTATATTGTGTAGTGGACTGAAACATTCTAGGGTTTAAATCTTCCTTGTCCAACAGCCAAGTGCTGTTCATTGGGCTAAGTTTATTCTGTATGTTCTGTTCTTGCATTCTTGACTTGAAATATGTTAGATGACATTTGATATGAAATACTGTTTTAACTAGGAAAAGATGTGTTACATTTGTCTATGCTGCAGAATATTACTTCAACTATGTGAAGGTGTGTTACATATTTCTGCTGCTTTTGTTAACAATATAAAGATGTGTTACATTTGTTTGTGCTGCGCTATTTAATTATGTAAAGATGTGTTGCATTTGTTTCACCTTGCCTGCCTAAGGCATCTGATTGGTGTAATAAAAAGTTGATGGCCCATAGCTAGGCAGGAGAGGGCTAGGAGGGGCAGGCAGGCAGAGAAAATGAGTAGTAGAAGAAATCTAGGTCTGAGAGAAGAAGAGAACTGGGGAGAAAGCGAACATACCCAGGACCCAAGGTCAGTTAGCCACCAGGCAGACACGACAAGCAGTGAAACTAATATATACAGAAAGAGTAAAAGTTAAAAAAAAAACTTGAGGCAAAATATAGATGAAAAGAAGCATATTAAAGTTATAAAGCTAGCCAGAAAGGAGTCTAGGATAAGGCCGACCATTCATAACTAATAGTAAGTCTCTGTGTCATGATTTGGGAACTTGTTGATGGCTCAAAAGAAAACCTGCTATAGATATTTACTTTTCTTTTCTTTTGAAAAGTAAAAGTTTTAGTTTTAGTTCATTGTTAAGTGATATATGTACTTGAATTGTCATGGTCCTTAGGCTTTTTGCATGACTGTACAAATAAAAGGGAATAGTTTTCAATTTTTCCTCCTTACTAATGAAAGTAAATAATATAAAATTTGCTCTGTAGACATGGTTTTGCTATCATCAAATTGACTTTCTACATTTATTTTATTATCAAGTGTCAGTTTCAACATGCCAAGATATTCTGTAATCTATGATCATTTCACATAATAAAGGGATGTCAATTAAGAAATATTTATATACATCCAATTGATTGTAATAAAGACTTAAACATCCCATTTAAAATGAGAAAACAGATAATAATAAATTTGGTCACAACATTAGAAATTTTCCTTTCTTTGTATATTGTGTAGTTTATATACTCTCAAGAACTGAGCCCTAAGATGACAAACACCAAATAAATATTTTTAGCAAAGAGTATAAAAATCTTAGAGTGTGATCATTTCTGAGATTTTGTTCAACAGAGGCCATCCTGCAAATACTCATCCTTCTTTCCTATCATCCAAACATCACATCATAGACAGTTGTTCTCTGGATTTTTACCATGTATTTCTGTGATGATCTCAACCTACTGTGAAAAGAAGTTTCTTTACAGTTGAGAATCCCACTTACCTGTGGATACAAAAAATAGATGTTTAGAATGCAGTTTGAAATTATACTAGTTTATGTTCAGAGACTATCAAGGAAGATAAGAGAGAATGCTTGTAAGATTCAGAGGATCACAACACCTGATGCTATATAGTGTTTTCTAGACATGATACAGTAACTACACCTGTGAAATCTCAACAATATGATTGCCTAAACAAGATCTGTACATTAGTAATAACAATGTGAATCAGGGAAACCACATAAGGCCAAACCCCTGTAGGGGCAGGCTATAGTCAATTAATGCTGCTGAGAGACAATTGTTTTGAAGGTTTAAGTCTCCTATAGGTTATCAAATCCTAAAAAGTTACCCCTAAAACACATATGAATATGAGTGTTGGCAAGCTTTTTTCTGTCCTGACAACCCACTCTCAGATAATCATGCAGAGACTTATTATTAATTATAAATGCTAAACTCATATCTAGGTAGCTCTTTCAACTTAAATTAACCCATGCTTCTTGCCTGCACTCAATCACATGACAGTACCTTTTTTTTCAGCATGGCATATTCATCTCCTGCTTCTCTGCATCCAGATGGTGAATCCATCCTGCTCCTTTCCAGCATTCTGTCATTTTGGCTCTCTCAACTAACCTCTTCCTGCATAACTATTGAATAGTCAGGTCTCTATTAACAATGAGAGTAACATATCTTTACAGTCTACTAAATGTTTATTCCACAGAATTTCCTTCTTTTTGTCTAATTATAAAGGAAGGTTTTAACTTTAACATGGTATACTTATTTAAAACAAAAACAGTTATCAAGTGAGAATTATAGTTTTAATATCCAGTCCATTTGTATGTGGCAAACTTGGGGAAAAATCTCTATTATCTAATGTATCTATATGAGTCTAAAGTTTTATATCTAATTTACTTTTTTATCATAACTAAAGAAAATTATAATTTTAACTATTTAGTCTTTAATTCCATCAAAGACCCCAGAATCATGTAATATTACTACTGACAGGGAAACCTGCTGCCAGGAGAGTCACCCAAAGTTTTTCTGTAATGTTGAAACATCCATCTTTGGCCTACTGACAGATATTTCTGAGAAGCAGAGAATTTTGAAGGACTGTCCTACCTTGTCTTGGCAAAGTTTGGCAACCACTTTGTGTGTGTGTGTGTGTGTTGTGCTGATAGAGTTTAGACAGTATACTGTCAGAAATTGAGGCAAGGCACTTTTATTTTTTTGTCCAGTGGCTATTTTTGCCACAAAAGCCCAAACTCCATACTAAATTTCTTCTATGCCCATCATCTTCTTGAAAGTAGATTGGTGGTGCTAGGAGCAGACATGTCTCATGGTCAAAAAAAGCCTTATATTATTATAACATTAAATGGCATATTCTGTAGGTCTTTGCAGTATTCAAAGATCATCTATCTATATAAATATATCTGTTTAACTTTGAAAATATACCTCATATAGTTACAAGTTTGATTTTTATAGATGACTAACTACTAATTGTGTTTCTTAAGAACACATGACATTTTCAAATGAGCAGCATAAGCACAGTTCCCCCAAACAAAAGTAGAAATGTGCATATAGTCCAACAAAAATAACAAAATTTTTATCAATAACCCAAAATTCATATGAATGCAAAATATTCTGAGATTACTAGTTGCTTTTTGTATTAAAGTAGATTCTATAATCTACCATTTTATCTCATCATTTCTATATTATATCATCCTTTTTTCCTGTAGAAAGAGATCTTTAATTTAACTCCTATGTTTTGCTCATTTCCTGACCAAGACAAAAAACAACTTGCAACTAAGCCCCCTTAAATGATGACCAACATCAATAATTCATTAAATGATCAAAACACACCACATCTCTTGGAAATGTTGTCATTGTTTATTTTTTAAACCACTTCCTCTTGTATGGGGTACTGGAATCTTTAGGGGAATCTTGGGAAAATCATGCCAATGGTTAAGTCTGGCTAGAGTAGTCTGTGAAGCTGGACCATCTCAGCCAACAGTATTGCAGCTGTTCTGGATGTAGATCTTTGAGAAAACTCTAATAGAGGTGCTCCAAGATGTTGGATAACCTGGGCCATCTATATTTATTGGTGTCTGATCCCCTTGCTCTGAAAATACATAAGCTTTCAAAGGTAACATACATACATGCATTAATACAAGTATAGACTCATGGCTATAAAAATACAGAATATATAAATAACTCAGAAATTCATCATGAAATTTAGCAAAAAAATCTAAAAATGGTATTGAAGATCAGAAGATATTCGTATGCAATGGCTGATAGTGAGTTATGTTAATGAAAAATAAGATTAGAAACGTGACTCATTACAAACTAAAATTCAATTCATTGGCAAGCATTTGGTTATTAATTGGATAGTATTTCATTTAGTATTAGTTGATTATTTTTAATACTTTATTCTTTCAAATGATCATAGAATGTATTTAGATCATCTACCCCCATTAGTTTTTCCTGTAACTCCTTTCATATCACTTTATCCCAATTATTCCTATGGGTATAAATTCAATCACATTGTTTTATAACCATGTAAAATACCTAAAATATACCTCTTTCATAATAGTCAAAATGATCATACTTTTGAACAATGGGAAGGATTGCAGAAATGTCCATATGCCTATATAGATGCATACACCAAAATTAAGAACAAAAGAAAAGAAAAAAGAAATGAACAATCTTATCATTTCTACAATGGAATGTTCTGGAACTGAACATCATGCTGGAGAATGTATTCCAAATGAGGATTTTTAGAGAATTGTGAATTTTCTATGCACACAAATATAAATTTGGGCAACAACAATAAAACCTAGATTTATTAAACAAGGAATTATTTTTAAAGAACTGGCAAAAACAGATTTGCTTTGTCAATCTTAGTCCTCAAATTCTACTTTTTGCACGGGAACCTGAAAGGTAGTGAGTGGATGTTTATTTCATTAAAAAGTTCAGCTATTTAGTAAATCTAAATAAATTTTAAACAGTATTGTTAGTTAGTTCTAAGGCAAGTAAAGAAATACTATGCAAGTTCTAAGGCAAGTAAAGAAATACTATGCAGTATTTTAGAAATTTAATTTTAAAAGTTTATTCATCTTGAATAAAAGAGCTCTGAAATTCCATCCTTTTTCAAAGGTGTCTTCAGAATGTATAAGAAAATCAAACTATTTCTTAATCTCATTTTGTGTATTTCTTACAACATACATATGCATACAGTAGGATTAGCTGTCCTCAAACTCTTTTGACTTTTAGGGAAATTTTAGACTTAACTTTACACACACACACACACACACACACACACACACAAACACACAGAGAGACAGAGAGAGAGAGAGAGAGAGAGAGAGAGAGAGAGAGAGAGAGAGAAAGAGAGAGGAAAAGAAAGCTGTTAAACAACGACTCTATGCTGTGCAAAGAAGACTCCTAGATATCAAATGCTTTTTGATGCCTGCGGGTCACTCGACAAACAGGGAAAGAAGAAAAACACATTCACATGTTATGACTCTAATTCAAAATCATTTTTCTTTACTTTTCCATCCATGGTGCTCAAATAGGGTCAAGAAGCCAGCACTTCAGTTATTTTGTTGAAAGTGTAACAAATGCCTTAACTCTCTGCACCTATTACCACCACAGTGAACTCTAAGGAAATCAAGCTTCAAGTTACTAACTTTCTTCCAGATACAACTGGACCTTTTTGGTGAACTTTAGAAATAGGTTAAATTTTTCATAATGATTTGTTCCTGATATAAGTGGTAGATAATTAAACTAAAGACATTTCCCCTTAAGAATCGTATATTTTTTCCAGTTTGACCAGATGCTATATCTTATTTTAAGAAATGAGATTCAAGTCAGTCATTGTATGTAGTATTTGAGCTTAGGAGAAGAATTAATTCATGCTGTAAACAATACTATAGTCCTGTAAAAGATTAAGTATATGCTTATTATTTCAAGAAAACAATGGAATTTTCTTAATGTACCTCTTAAATGAGAGCTATCAAGAAAAGCCTGGGATGGAACTGAGATAAGCCAGTGCACTGACTTATAAATATTCAAACCAAACAAATAAAGTATCCATATACACTAATTTAATTTCACAGAATAATTTTAATAATTTTGAGTGTGTGTAAGGATGCATATACTCTTTCCCCCACACAGGAATCTCAGAAGACAAACTCTGCACACTGTTGGCACTGAACAAAATGTCTGTGCTATATATACTACACATTAAACTTCCACATACATGATTTTTAAAAATTAATTTGTTTATTAATTTTACATCCAGATCTCAGTTTCCTCTCCCTCCTCTCCTCACATTCCTTCCCCACCCCCTTATGCCCCCCCATTCATTCCCTCTCTGTTTCTGTTCACAGAGGGGCAGGCTTCCCATGGGTATCAACAAAGCATGGCATCTCAACTTGCAATAAGTTTAAGCATCTCCCCTTATAGTAAGGCTATGTAGGACACTCAACTGTAAGGGATACATTCCCAAGAGCCAGCCAAAGCTGAGGGATAACCCCCGTTCCCGTTTTTAGGAGTCCCACTAGAAGATCAAGCTATACAACTGATGCATATATACATAGAGGATCTAGCTCAGTCCTATGCAGGCTCCCTGGTTTTTGGTTCAGACTCTGTGAGTTCCTATAAACCCAAGTTAGAGTGGATCAAAGACTTCAATGTAAGTCCAGTTACATTGATCCTGATAGAAAAGAATCTGGGAAATAACTTTGAATTCATTGGCATATGAGATAGCTTCCTGTATCGAACACTAGTAGCATAGACACTAAGATTGACAATTAATAAATGGAACCTCATAAAACGGAAAAGCTTTTGTAAGTCAAAGGACACTGTCAATAGGATAAAATGGCAGCCTACAGAATAGGAAAGGATCTTCACCAACCCCACATCTGACAGAAGGCTAATCTCTAAAATATGTAAAGAACTCAAGAAACTAGTCATCAACAAACAACATAATCCAATTTAAAAATGGGGTACAGATCTAAACAGAATTCTCAAGAGAAGAATCTCAAAATTCAGAGAAACACTTAAGGAGATGTTCAACATCCTTAAACATCAGGGAAATATAAATTAAAACAGCTTTGAGATTCCATCTTATACTGTCAGAATTGTTAAGATCAAAAACACAAGAGACAGTTTATACTGGAGAGGATGTAGAGCAAGGGAAACACTCCTCCATTGCTGGTGGTTATACAAATTTATACAGATGCTTTGGAAGTCAGTGTAGTGTTTTCTCAGAAAACTGGGAATCAATCTACCATAAGACCCAGCTATACCACTCTTGAGCATATACCAAAGGGATGCTCAACCATTCCACAGGATACATACATGGTCTTATATGTATCATAAAATTATTTGTATATCGTATATTAATGAATATAATTATATTCAAAATAAAAGTCAAGAAAAGAAACAATACATCAAAGAAACCCAAGTTTATTTGCTTTTTGTGATTTATATGTATTATGCATTAATTTTTTTGTTCAAAAGTGGTTTTTTTAGACTAATAGACACATTTCTATTTGTTGAATTTACAACTTGTGTTTGTTACTTTTCTTCTATTATTACATGATTCGTTAAATGAGAAAAATCATTTTGATTCATAGATTCAGAGGTTTTCAGCTGTGGTCATTTGGCTTCCATGTTTCTATGCTAGTGATGAGGCAGAACATCCTGGTGAACACTAAAACATGCATGGTAGAGAAAAACTGATCACGTTAGGGCAACCATGACTGGGAGGGAAATATTTTTCATGTTTTTATAACTTTTTTCCAAGCCCATTAAGCCATGAATCTGTAAGTGGTTCAATCTGTCAATACGTCAGAGGTTTCATGCAGCCACCACTTCCAGAATCCCACCCTGAAACACTGTATTGTGAATTGTGAGCAAAATGTGCAAGACATGAGGCTGTTTTTATTTTCAGACTGGGAGCATTATATATCAGTCCCTGGCTCCAAAAGTCTAATGTCTACCTTCTAATTAAAAATGCACCCATTCTACCTAATAGGGGTTTCAGTGCTTTGGCATTGTTTCAAAGTCTCCTTTGTGATTTAAGGCAAATGCTTACCCATGAGCTTGTGTGCAAATCAAAAACAACTTACAGGTTTCTACAATGAAATGCGCAAGACAAGCATTTTCTTCTTACATAGATGAACAAAAGGTCAGGAAAAAGAATCAGGCCCAAACAAGTTGAAAATTAGGTGTGCTATATTAAATTAGCAGCTCTATATCAGGCATCTGGTGCATCTGGTGGCATGATGTGTACTCTAAAAATCTTATGCATTTCATTCCCATGACCTTGCTGGTTAAAACAGGCATGATCACACTATTAGGTGACTATATTGCTTGTTTTTATTCCCATCAGCCAAAATCCCATATTTTTTTTTTGTTAAAGTTGCTCTCATTGCTTCAGGCATTACTCTCTGGGGATCTGCTTGAAGAAACTTTGAGCATATTACACACTGCTTCATGACCAGTATCTTGTGGACTGTTCTAAACCTTTTCCATTAGTAAGATCCTAAGTCACTTGACATATTTGATATGATAAAGTGATAGCAATGTTCTCATATCCAGAAAAATCTTTCTGTGTTGGATATTTTTCCATCACACTATGAGAATGATGGGACACAGACACTGAGGAAGAGGTTCACCTTCAAGAGCACACCCCAGGGACATACTGCTGAAGAAGACCCCACCTTTTTGGTGTTCACCACTGTTCAATAGCTTATTAAATTATTCAGCAATTAACAGATTAATATGCTGACAGTCAAAGCACTTATGATCTAAAGACTTCCTAAAGACCTGAACTCTGAACACTATTTTAATAGAGGCAAAGCCTATAAAGCATTAGACTTTGACGTACATATGGGACTCAAATTAAAACATCAGTGAAAAATGTTCAACCTGTAACTTCTATGAAGTTCCTACTTCTTAATTCAGATACATTTTTGTATTTATTGACATTTTTCTATTAATATAATAATTTAACTATCTTCATATCTAATAACATTTTTGTAATACATGTACATTATTAGTCCCTTATTAATTTCACATTTGATGCCATTATCTCTTGCAGTAAAAAAGTGGAAACACATGACATCGTGCTCTAGAGATGTTTATATTCAGCAAGGTACATCCTTTAGGTGAAGAATAGAGCAATATGATATTCTGACTATGATTTGTAGACATTAGTTTATATGTCCCTGAAGAAGTTGCCTCAGAATTTCCCTAGACGATTTGTTGACAGTGTCTGACTTTCCACTTCAGCCATCCTGAAAGATACAGCAACCTACATTAATAGCACTAAGAAACCTGGAAAATCTGCACATGCCTAGAAATTAAGAAACATACTAATGAAAAATCACAATCTACAAGTCAAATGAGAAATCACAGGTAGATAAAAATAAAACACACACACACACAAATCAAACTTAGAGAATAAAATGAGAACCGTACAAATGGAAACAGGATAATACACATCTGAAAAGGAGAGGAAACTTGAATAAAAAAGATTACATTAGACAAAAGATAACAGTAAGATCAGAGCAAAGAAAAACGAAATAAAGAGCAATTACATCACAGAGAAAAATCAGTGAAGCAAAGAACTATGTTGATTGTTCAAGAAGATTAACAAAATGGGTAAAGTTGACCCAAGATTATATGAGAAAAAAATAATAGAAAAAACCCTAAAATTAGAAATAATGGAAGCGATATTATAAAACATCTCTTAAGAATGAAATATGATTTGTGGGCTAAACTTGGCAATACTTGCTTGTTATTCCAGCTATCAGAAAACAAAACCTGCCTAAGCAACTTTAGCATGACAAGAAAGTCACACAGAGAGTAGTTTCTATGATGTCATTTATATAATTAACAGCGCAGCTGAGCTACAATACATTCCGATAATATAAACATTGTATTAGCGCTGTGCCTTTAACTATTTGAAAGTGACAACTGTGAAATCTGTTACCAGTTAACTGAATCTAAACAGTTCACCAATATTGCTTGTATGGATCAACATAGACACATTTATTTGTAATATTATTAATAACTAAATAAAATTTTATGAAAAGGACAAATCTATTATCCTGATGATTTTATTACTTTAATAATTCAAAGATTTTTAGTATTTTCAGCAGTTTTACACATCTTGTCTCCTTTCCATTATAAATGTACTTTACTCAATATTATTCCTATAAAGCCAAGAAAAAACAAATTGCTCAATCAATGCATGCTTATATGTCCTAATATGCATATAGAAGTATTAAATTTAGTCTCTAATATTTGTATATGAGATACCCTGTAAGAGCCAATATATTCTTTGTTGATGCCTGTTGCACATGAGTAATGAACCATTCTATTCTCTGTTAGTGGGGATTAATTCAGAAAATAGATTAGATGCTTGTTTCATCTATAACATTATATAATTAATTTTATGCATTCATTTTGAACTTATTCTTTCAAATGATGACATCATTGTATCAGAATACCTGAGTCCCTTGCTAATTTTCTCTGTATTCCTGTATGCAATTTTAGCATTACAATATTCAGTTCCCACAAATCACACAGTACATGTGCCATCATAAAAGCTTGTATTTTTCCCACAAAAGTCCCATTTTTTTCATTTCAACAGGTTCATAAGGCATTTCTGTTAGCACTTAGTTATATTCTATAGCTATGGACATTCTATAGCTAAGGCTTTAAACAGTCTCACTGTTTACAATTAATGCCTGTTTGAATTTCTTGTGATCTCTATGTTCTTTAGATTCATGTGTTGTATTCTCAGTATGCACTATTATTCATGACACATAGGTGTTTCAACAATTGACTGTCAATGCAACAAAACTGAGCTCACTTCTGTCATCAGTATCTTCATTTCCTTATATATTGTCTAAAAATATATTCTGCCTTTCAGTGTTCATATTAGGTTACTTGACAGAAACAGCCCTCCAATACACTACACGTCACATAAGTCAAATATCCTAACATATCTTCATACAAGAAACAAAAGAGTGTAGGTACTTGTGCTATGCAAAAACACTCAGAAACTAATGAATAAATAATGATAATCCATGAATAATTGAAGAATAATGTTGGATGCCTCAAACAATCTTTATCTGCAAAACAATAAAATCTTATAATGTGACTATGTGACACACAGTACAAATAGGAATGGGGTTAACTGTATCCTTCTTGGTAACATGTATTTTGCTCTCAAATTATGCCTCCAGTGTAAGAATTCAGTGTGCAGGTATGACCTTAAAACAATTAGAATTTAGCATTTAGAAGACAGTGTAAAACAGACACTCTAACATTATCATAAAAGCAAAAATATTCATATGCTAAATAATTGTATTCATGTGCTTTCAGTTATATTTAGATTACTATACAAACAGATACTATAACTTTTATCAGTTATGATAATTCATGAGTGGGTGAGGTACTTATCACTGTTAATAGTTAATGGTCATAGAAAGGATCAGTAATGTTACAAAAACATAGTAACATACTTTATTTGACAAGAAAGTGTAGACTAATAAAATAACTTTACTGTCTTAACTTTGAGCCTATCACTTATGTTCTAGGTCTCAAGTATCTTTTCTAGGTCTCAATCCATAGTTTCTTACTCATAGAACATTATTACAGATGCTTTTAGGATTATTTATGAAGTTGATAAAATGCTTTATGTTTAGTCCTTTAAAAATTAAATGTCATGGTTTTTTCTTTCAATTAACTCCATGTAGAAAACTAAAAAAAAGAAAAGAAAAGAAACCTAACAAATAAGTCAAATACACCTAAAACAATAGAGTGCCGCTAAGAGACTGAGGGAATTCCATTGGGGACTAAGCAGAGTTGCTCAGTTTGCATCTGTCCATTCACACATCACATTCTACTATGAAAACTTCCACGACACTAGATGAATATGAATGTCCAGACAATCAGAGAAGAAACGTGTATGAATGTTTCACTTTATTGTTTCTCATTTAAGTGCTCAGATCTACAAATTTTCTCTTTAAAATGAAATTTACTAGGGAAGCTTAAGGTTTGTAAGACATAGGATATACAAAGGCATTATTTAAAAAGATACTTTAGAAAATACACATCACCTATGTATTAAGTGATCATGGTCAAAGTATAAGTCAATATCAAATATCATTTCAAGTTTGCATATAAACCTGAGATAATATTAAAATAACAATGTATTTTCTCATGTTATACTGTCAAATTTGAATATACTAGTATGTATGACATTATTATAAAATTTTGATTTCTATATTTTGGTTGTAAATCATATATAAGTAGTAGTCATATAACTTGATGTTTTATATCATGAATCATGTACATTTTAATCTATTTTTACCTAATAAATCTATCTCTACACACATAAAATAGAAAAAAATAATAAGGATGGCAAAAGCTAATCATTGAAATATTCATTAAGGTAATAAAATATACAAACCTAATATCCCAGACCATGACAAAATGAAATAATATGCACTTATTAAAGTGGTATAATTTTCACAACGTGAGAAAGAGGAGTATTTTTCCAGTGTGCTGGGAGAACTGAAGCAAGATAGCTGCATGAGATGTTCTCATGAACCTTTCTCATGGTTTACAATTTTGAATAGCTAGCATTGTGCCAAATTATCTGCCAAAGAGCTAAGTAACTCATGTGAAAGACCACAGTGTCCACTATCAATATGACCAATATAAAGACATATTGAAGAATATAGAAAGGAAAATGTTGTCATTATCTTTCCAAGGCCTCAAAGCAGCCTAGTTTTTAGACAGGTATATCTACCTCTACACACACATAACATAAAACAGAAATTAGTGGAAGTCAGCAAGAGCTATTCATTGAAGAGAAAAAGCCACCAATTTTTATACTTGAAACTCATTAACAATCTCTAGTGAAACCCAGTACTGTTCAAATACCAGTTAAACTAATACCAAACCAATACCTGCAGGATTAGCCTCAGAACTGTAGTAGGCCAGGTAGCAAACAAATATTTATTTCTTCTCTGATTTAGACAGCAGGATAGATAACAACTGTTCATCTTTCATCTCAATGCCCTGCCACTGAGTAGTGTAACTATTGCCAACCTATCTTTTACAGAATTGCAGAACCGCCTAGGCAATGGGATGAGTCTTGTACTCCAATGGAACAGACTGATGTTTGGGCCTACATTATTATCACCTGTGGGATGAATGTTGGTGCTTCCTTTAGTCTGTATAGATTTCTTGGATTGCTTGATTCAGTTGAACCAACTTATTATCAAAGTAACTAAAAAAAATCTATCTTCATCACCAGTCTTGGGTGTTATAGCATGGTATAAGCCCCCATGTTTTTTAGGCTACAACATTGCAGCAAGAGAAGGACTTTTTCCTGAAATAATGCTGGCCTTGTGACCCATAGTACTATACAGATCTAAAGGACCCTTCCATGCCCTGCCTGTAGGCAAGATCTCTGGGAGAGCTCCAGTTCTGGAACATGAGACAGCCCTGCCTCCTCGGCTTCTGCCTGAGCTAGCATTACTTGTAGTTGACTCCAGAAGTCCTGGTCTATGAGTTCACCTCAGCAACAGGTACTCTACACAAGTGTTGATATTGGTCATATTCCAGTATTATGCTGATATTGTGAGGATATGGACTCAAAATGTGTTAAACCTTAATGAATTTGGTGTTATATAAAAGCCTGAGCCTCTTCCCTCCTTGGTGTTTTTTTTCACCATAGCAAAACAGAATCCTGCAGTTTGAACATATGCCGGTAATTAACTGTCATATGGCCCTCAGGGCTCAAATAAGTTTCAGAGAAAGGCTGTAAAGAGAGACTATTCTTTGTCTCTATGTAGTTGTCTGTTTATTCAAAGGAATGCATTAATAGATTATTTAAAATAAACTTGACTTAGACTACCCTCAAATACTGAAACAGGGATAATACAGTCATATCAGACTTCTGATATATTTGGGCCTGGGTGCCATCTTATGCTGGAACAGTGAAGGTGGCCACAGGTTTAGAGAATCAGAGCAAACTGGTGAGAACTCCTGGAAAGGTAGCAATAGAAAAGTCAAATTGGGAAGACCGGAATAAATATCTCGTCCTTCACAGTATAATGCAGTCTACCAAAAACCAGAAAGACCCTTTAGGAAACTATGATCTCATGTAGTACTCAAAACTATGTCCCAAGAATGGCCAAGCAGTAATCAGTGTGAGAGGACTTTCAGACAACTATTGTATGGAACTCCATGAGTTGAAGACAACAGGGAAATGAGCACTGAATACTCTAATGCAGAAATTAAACAAAATTTGAGCAACTAAAAAATCAAACAGAAATCCTGACCTAAAGAAGACACTCAGTGAAGTGGTAGAGTGAGATAGAGGCACCAAAGGCAGGCAAGATTAAACACCTGAAAATACATAGCTGAAGAATAAAAATGGAGCTTGAAGATGACCTAGAAAGCTGGGGACACAGTTTGGAAAATATATTTGTATTTCTGAGATTCAGGAATGCAGAAAACATTAGGAAGCTTTTTTTGAAGCATTATTATCAGAAAACTTCTTAAGGCAAAGGAAGTTGCAAATGAATACAAAAGCATGGGTGGGGTTTGAACATGAAATGTGTTCCATAAGCTCCCATGTTTGAGCAGTATATTCTGGATGGTAATACTGTTTGGGAAGGTTGTGGAACTTTCAGAGTGTAGTCTGGATAGATAAAGCAAGTCAGTGGGATCAGAGCTTTCTTTTATTGCCAGCTTCCTGTGCCCATCACCATGCCTTCACTGCTTGCACTGTATCTTCCTTACCATAATAGATTAGACCGCTTGAACTATGAGACTAAATATTTCTTTTAACCTTTAAGTCAATTTGATCAGAGGTTTGTGTTTTGTTTTGTTTTAGTTTTCACAGAAACTGAAAAGTAACTATGACAAGTAACTATAGAAAATAGTAAAATTGTTAAAAGATGAGAGATATTGTAATCAAAATCAGTTAAAAGAGAAAGGCCATTTTATGATGATTAAAGAAATCAGTTCTATATGAGAAAACAATATATATTTCTAAATATATATTAAATATTGAGCATATAAATAAATAGGAAGAATACTCAAATACAATAATAGTTGAAGGTATTAATACCACACTCTCAGCAATGAGAAAGAAAGTCAATAAAGAAACCTCATTGTATCGAATGAATTGATATAACAAACGTTTGCAGAGCACTTCACCTGACTTGTGTCAAGCACATATTTATTTTTCTCATTCACTCATGAAAACTTCTCCAGGGCAAATACTATTCTATCTCCCCATCAAACACAAGAAGACTTAAAATAGGATTTAGCATACCTACAAGATAAATGTTCTAAACAAATTAGACATTGAAGAAATGTATCCCTCTACAATCCAGGCCATGTGCAACCTACCATTTAACATTATGCTGACTGAGGGAAGGCTGAAAACTTATTACCATCTGGAACAAGACAAGATTGATTCTCTTCATGGCTTTTACTCAATATAGTGTGAGGAGTCTTGGCCACAGGACATAAGTAAGAGAAAGACATATAGGATGTCTGAATGAGGGCTGTTTACAGATTACATGATCTTAAATAATGAATGCCCCAAAACTCTTCTAACATGAAGCTGTGAGAAATAATAAATATATTCAAAAAATAGAAAAATTCATGTTACAAAACCTAAATATATAATTCAGTAATACACTAGTATTGAATGTTTTGAAATAGAAACCAATGGCTATAGATTTAAAGGCTAAGAAAAATAGAATAAAAAATAAGTGATGAAATAAATATATTAAAATATGTGGAGCATTAATGAAAAGAAATGAAAAGGAAGCAAAATATTGAAAGCATCCTATATCATAAATGGCAAGAATCAATATTGTCATATGATCCATGGTATACAGACAATTTTTAATAGTTAATGTTATCTCTTCTCCATAAATTTATAATTCATAAAACTAGAGTTCATTAGGAGCCATAAAACCCATGGGTATGAACAGATTATTTATGAACAGCCTATTTGAGAAAAAAATAAAGAAATGAAACAATTGTGCTACCTGAATTTAACACATGGGACAAATTTGTTATAACAAGATAGCATAGCACAGCAATTAAAATAGACACAAAAAGCAGTAGAAAGTATAAATGATACAAGTAAGCTCCCATACTTACAAAGTGATGATTGTTTTAAAGAAAGTGATAAGAACATGAAGGGATAATGTTTACAAAAAGTGATGTTGAGGAATTAAGTTATCTATATGCTAAATAATGAGGCCAGATACTTATCTGTCACCAGTTACAGAGACCAAAGCAAAGTGTATTAAAGACTTAGATGTAGTCCTGAAACTGTAAATCTACTCAAAGATAATGAGCAGAAGTTCCTCAGGACATGGAAATGGGCAATGGACTTTTGGATAGAACCCCCAAATCACAGGAAACAAAGGGAAATCAAAAAACGGGGGATACACTAAACTTTAAAAGGGATGTACAGCAAAAGAAATAAAATAGAGTGTAAAAAAATCAGAGAAAACATTTGCAATCTATATTTTTGATAAGCTGTTGATATTTGATATTTGGAGAATATAAGGCTCTCTCCAAACTCAGCAGAAAAAGGCAAGTAGCCCCATTAAATATATGGAAAATATTTAAACAGATGTTTTTGAAAAAGAGGACATAATATGATTATCACATCATAATTATCAAGGAGATTAAGTCAAAACAAGAGATGCTCACCCCACCCCATTGGTGATAGCTATTAACAAAAAAATGTAAAAGCTAATGCTCTCCAAGGTGTCAAAAAAAGAATGCTAATAAACATGTGAAGAAATGTAAATTAAGATCACCAATATAAGAGACATACCTACATTCATGCTCATTAAAGAATAAAATAAACTAACAAATGGAATCAACCCATTTCCATTTTGTAGAAAGATATGAAAAATATACCTATGCAAATAATGGGACATAATAGAATGAAATTATATTCTTTGTAACAATAAGGATGGACCTAGACACCTACTTGCTAAATGAAATAATCAAAGAAAAAAAGGCAAATATTGGTTGACCTCGTTCATATGTGATGTCTAATTGTTTGACCTCATACATGTAGGTAATTGAATGACAGGTAGCATAAACATGGAAGATATGTACAAGTGACTGGGGAGAGTAGAGGTGACAGCGATAGAGGGAGGCTCATCAATGGATTCAAAGGTACAGTTGTTCAGGAACAAGAAATCTTGAAATTCTATTACACATACAGTGAATACATAAAATAAATTTGTAGTATACTTTTCATAAAGTGAAAATAGATGCATAACATTTTTAATTACCAAGAAATCATAATGTTTCAATATTGATAAATATGTTTTAACCAATTCAAACATTACACAATGCATGTATATATTAAGGATTATATGGTGACCAATAAATAGGTAAAAGTTTGGCAGGTTTATTATTAGGCAAAAATATAAAAATCACAGTTAAAATGGACTGGATTTTTATTTCAGCTCTGGAAATAGCCAAGAAAAAGTATAGAAAAACAAATGCTAAGTATGCTGTTCCTTATGCAACCAAGGTTTTGGTTATTGTTTTCCACTTTCCACACAAATTGAAGAAAGCTGAAACAAGTGAGATTGTTTCCTCGGAGGTGTTCTCTGTATCACATAGTAAAGAGCACACTTTCTAAATAACACCCTGACCCAATATATAACTTTACATGACTTCAATTCACACCAAATTCATTTTCCTTTTGAGATCTTTTGAAAGCATACCTTGAAACACATTGCTTTTAAAGTGTGGCAGACTCAACTGTAACACCAAAAGGGTTATGATATATGTATGTGTGTATATATATACATATATGTATGTGTGTATATATATATATTTCTTTACTGATTTTTTTGAAGGGAATTTCATGTCATAGACCCCAATCCTTCTCTGTTGTGGAATTATCTTTGTGTATACTGTGTCTTTGACAAGGCACCTTCTGATTGGTTTAATAAAGAGTTGAATGGGCAATAGCTAGGCAGGAGGTATAGGTAGAACTTCCAGACAGAGAGATTTCTGGAAGGAAGAAAAAACGGGTGGTCACCAGCTAGATGCTAAAGGAGGTGGAGAGGAACAAAACATGTAGGAGAAGAGGTAAAAGCTGTGGGCAATGTGGTAACAAGCAGATTAATAAAAATGGGTTAATTTAAGTTATAAGAGCTAATTAGAAACAAGCTTAAGCTAAGACCAAACTTTCATAACTAAAACTAATAAGAAGTCTATATATTGTTATTTAAAAGCTCACTGGTGGGACAGAGAAAGACACCTTACATATGAGACCCAATATGAGGGTTCAAATAGCCAAACAAAGGCCTGAGAAAGTTAAGAAAATTTCTTGACAAGGAGCTGATGTGGCTTTCTAGTCTTCCAGTCTCTCAGGCAGGCCATTGTTGGGCATATAGAGATATCACTACTGGCCATTGTCTGAGGGCTGGACCCAGCTGCCACACCTTGTGCTAAGCTGAGCCATGTGGCAACTGACATAGTAGCTTGAGATTTGTTTCACTACATCAGAGAATGTTTTAGATGTTCAGTAAAGACAGATTGAGATGGGGGAATATCCTCTAAAAAGATAGCAGTATGTTTAAAAAATGTGCTTAGTTGCTGAAGAAAGAAAAGATAATGGGTATAAACAGTCATAGGAAAAAATAGCTTAAAAATAATAAAGTCTTTAAAGAGAGAGTAAAGTAATATATAAAAGACGTAAGTTATGTAAGAATGAGAAATATTATGACACAGAGATTGTAGACTTTATATGAGGGTTTGTTAATTTTGAATTTTTAAATGCTAAGAAATGAATGACTGCTGCGGAGAGACATTGGATTATGAAAGGGACTGCTAAACTAAACCGACTTAGCTATCTTAGAAATGACTTAACTTTAAAATGGAATTCAAAAAATGTGTTATGTTGGGGAAGAGGTTATGCTTTTGTTTCCACAGGAAATAAAGGGCTGTGGATTCACTCAAGGTTAAAGAAAATCAGGTTTGATTAGAGGATCTCTCTAATGCCCATGGGGATGGATGGGACCATTTCTCCCAAGTATGCAGGCCAGCTCTCCCATGAGATGGGTAAGTCCAGCACTTCTTCTGCAGTGTCCACTGAGGGGCAGAGCCAGCTATTCCAGGGCCGATGAAGCATGGAGGTGCCTCAGCATGGCCTTTGGATTTCAACAAATACAATTTCTGGTGTGGGAAATTCTTCTGTATATGTGTTGCTTTTATTGGTTAATGAATAAAGAATCTACCTTAGCCTGTGATAGGGTAGAGTAGAGGTATGTGGGGAAAATTAAACTGAATGCTAGGAAAAGAAGGTGGAGTCAGGGAGAAGCCATGTAGCCCCTCCAGAGACAGATGCCAGATGGAAACTTGCCATTAAACCACAGCCACATGGCAATACACAGATTAATAGAAATGGGTTAAATTAAGATGAAAGAGCCAGCCAATAAGAAGCTAGAGCTAATAAGCCAAGCTATGATTTAATTAATACAGTTTCTGTGTGGTTATTTTGAGTCTGGGCAGCAGGAAAGGAACAAACAGGTTCCTACAACAGATTCCTGTGCCTCCCTGTCTTCAGACATCAACATGGCACCAAATGATAGTCCAGAGACATGGCATCAGCTTGGCCTTCTATGGTATCAGGAGAAATAGACATTACCATAGACCCTGCATATGGTAAGTCCATGGACTCAGACAAGGCCTTCAGATGTAGCCCTAGCACAGACATTACCAGGGTACCTTGTGGCAGTACCAGCCTTTCTGATCTGTATGACTCTGGCTGCAGCATGACCCTTAGACACCTACCTATCCTCAGGTGACAGCTCAGACTCCTGGTATTTTCATTCAGTGAAAATTTTCAACAGGACCATGGACATCAGAATAGACTGTGGCTAGCATATGGTCACCTACCCAGAAATGGCTCTATGCTGCATCATGGGCCCAGATGTCAACATGGCCTATGTCTGGGAGCCCATCATCTATGGGAAACCATGTCAAGTGCCATGTCTGGGTTTGTGATCCTACTGCAGTTAAGATCTGTGTTCATGTCCATGGCCTGTGTTACTACTGGGGCTATGCTATGCTGTGTAACTTCTGCTGCAACCCTGGCTATGGGGACATTCAAGCCTGGGTCACTGCAGAGGTCCTATCACAGTTGAGGGTCTGTTGATGTCCATGGCCCATGTTGCCTGCAAAGGCCAGCTGGATGCCCAGGGTCTAAGCCACAACCTGTGACCATGCTTATGTCTGAGGACCATGATTCCTCCAGGGCTATACAGATCACATTGGTCTGCACTGACACACAGTTCCATGCTTTCTTTCAGTCTTGAGCTGCTGCCAAAGGCCATGTCTGTGTCCATGGACCTATAACAGTCAGGGCTGAGTTGGTATCCATGGCTCCTGTTACCACCAAGGGCTTTGCAGATGCATGGCATCTAGTCAGCTACCTGAGACCATGTTGGTGTCTGAGCACGTGCTGCTGACAAGAACATACTTATCTACGTGGACTTTACTCCCATTTGGGGACATTGTGACATCTGGAATGAGCTGCTGCCTAGGGCCATGTCCATGGCTCTGCAACAATTGGGGTCTGAGTTGATGTCTGTGGCTCCTGTTACCACCAGGGCTTATGTTCTTAAGCAGAGTACATTTGCTCCACTTACCACATTCTACCCATTCTAAAGAATACATGAGAAGCACCTCTCTATACTAAATTAAAAATACAAATTCCTACCTGTCCTTTCACATAATTGAATTGCTTTACTACATTTCTTTATGTACGATAAGCACACAGCTCCATGGCTAATGTATGGCATGAGGAAATTGCTGATCATTATTCTTGCTTATTTGAGCCTCTTGAAAAGTATAATTAAATCGCTTCTGAAGGTACCTGTATAAGGTATATATTTTTTTTTGTTTTTTTTTTAAAAGTGTCTTAGATAGCTTTATTTTATTTTTGATAATTTCGTACATGAGCACTACATCTCCTTTCTATGTCTGGCTTGTGACTCTGCCTTTCTTTTTCACAGAATCCTCTCTGTCTTCAGAAGTCCCGCCTAACTTCTTCTTGCCTAGCTATTGACCATTCAGCTCTTTATTAAACCAATCATAAGGCACCTTGGCAAAGACATATCCTCACGGTGCAAACAAATATTCTGCAACATCTACATTAACAGCAGTTTATATATACATATATATATGTACCTTGCGAATCTCCTTACATAGATGAGATAATTAATATTAAAGATAATTAATAATAATAATTAATATTCACACCATCTGACAGAGGCATAGTTTATTCCTGTGAGCATCTCATGTCCTGATGTACTTTTCCTGGTGTCATGATCATCTGCCCATGTATGCAGTTTGAACATAAGGCATCCTGGCCGACAAAGAGCTCCAGTCTGCTACAGAAACATATTGTAATGACATCAGGAATGGTCTGCCTGACTACTGACTAAAAGTTAGAAAAACAGAAGTCAAATATGGTGGCATACACCTTTAATCCCAGACTTGGGAGGCAGAGCCAGGCAGATCTGTGAGTTCAAAGTCAACATGGTCTTACAAACTAAGGTATATATTTTTAAGAATATTCACATTTACATCATTCCAATATACATATGACGGCTAAAACTAATTCTTTGATGACTAAATTCCCAATTCTGCACAACTCAGGAAGGAGCTGACACTGTTAGTCTAATGAATAGATGTTGAAATTAATGAGTCAGAGTACTTCCTAATATTTCTATAATGTAATAAAGTGTACTACACTTCTAGCTTTCATTCTTTCATTTTGATATTTTTCTATTAGTTGTATTTCTTATCCTTCTGATGATTTTTGTTAGTTGGCTTGTCTTTATGGCAAATTCCCTTCATTTTTTTTAAATCACAAGAAAGTCTTGCCAGTTTTTATGAAAATGTATTTTCAAGTTCATTCAGATTACACTATAAATATTTTTATAACTCTACTTAGTATGAAACATAATTATAAAACTAAGCATAATTATAGAACTGAGTCATAGTAGATGCGGTTCTAAACTAACCTTCACAAAAATGACCCATAGCTTCAAATTTTTAGCTGACACTATGTTCTTGAACAACTCACTCAAGCCTTATAAATTATATGCTTTTTGACATCAATTTGACTAGTTCCAGAAGACACATTGTGCACATTCTACAAATGTCAACCTTTCATAAAGAGATCATTGAATAGTTCATAATAGTTCAAGTAACAGATCACATCTTTTTATGATGGTTCTAGGATATCTGTTAAGTTCTTCTTACTCTACATACATATAGGTATATAATTTCTAAATTTGTAGGATCATTTGAGACAGTGAATATGTACCTCTTTTTGATGTTTTTGAGATTATAACGCAATTACACAATTTCTCCTCCCCTTTCTCCCTCCAAACTCTCCCATGTAGCCTGAATTCTGTTCTCTTTCAAATTCACAACAGCTTTTTCTTTAACTGCTGGATTATTTTTTATTGTTATTGAGCTTTACATTTTTCTCTGCTCCCCTTCCTACCTCTTCCCTCCCCTTCAACTCTCTTTCAAGGTCCCTATGCTCCCAATTTACTCAGGAGATCTTTTTTTTCTACTTTCCATGTAGATTAGTTTGAAGTATTACTCTCTTAGGGTCCTCATTGTTGTCTAGGTTCTCTGGGATTGTGATTTGTGGGCTGGTTTTCTTTGCTTTATGTTTAAAAACCACATGTGATAATTGTCTTTCTGTATCTGGGTTACCTCACTCAAAATGATGTTTTCTAGCTCCATCCATTTTTCTGCAAAATTCAATATGTTGTTATTTTTTTCTTCTGTGTAGTACTTCATTATATAAATGTAGTACATTTTCCTTATCCATTCTTTGGTTGAGGGGCATTTAGGTTGTTTCCAGTTTCTGGCTATGACAAACAATGCTGCTATGAACATAGTTGAGCACATGTCCTTGTGGCACGATTGAGCATCCTTTGGATATATACCCAAAAGTGGTATTACTGGGTCTTGAGAAAGGTTGCTTTCAAATTTTCTGAGAAACTTTATCATTTAGTTTGTCCTTTTTGTTTTTGGTATCTTTCAACAATAATTAAAAAGCTAACATCATCTCAAAGATCAATAATTGATATCATGATAATTAATATTATGTGCCAACTTGGCTAAATTATTTGATCAAACACCCATCTAAACGTTATAGTGAGCAAAGTTTTCCAACTACTTTAATATCCAACCAGCAAACTTTGATCAGATTATCCTCCATATGTGAAACTCATATGATCAATTTGAAAGCTTTAAGTCCAGAAGACGAGTCCCACAGCAATGGAACTTCTTTTTCCAGAATAGCCCTTGCTTTATCTGGGGAAACACTCTCTTCAGTCTCATGTCTGCAGATTTTGGATTACCACATTTCCCAATTCCATGAGCCAATTTCTTTACACCCTACCCTGGTTCTTTCATATACTTATAATAACTCAGTTTTACTGGAGAGACTTGCAAGTTATCTACAAAAATTTCAACAACTATGAAAAACAACTTATATCACATTCTGAATGGCACTTAAATAACACTCATTTTGGCAAGCAGTTTACTATACAAATACTCTACACATATATTTTACAGGAAGAAGTATTTCTTGGGAACTTCTCAGTACCACTCCCTGAGGAAGGATCTTGAGGGCTGTCAGGCTCAGCAGGGTTCATCATAATTTTTCCAATGAGCTCATGATGAAGCATAACCTTGAAAGCAATTAGGGCTCAGGTATTTAGATATTTATGAACCATAGTTTTACACCTCAAACTTTAAAGTAAAATTGGTAATTGTTAAGGAATGTAGAGAAAAACTCAATGTAACCCAAAGCATCCCACAATTGCTAAAACATTTCTGTTTATGCTTCTGACTTCTGGAAGTCAGGAGGACCTAAGAAAAATGTAATAAACTAAAATATAGGCAAAAAGTTTAAGGTATAAGGCAATAAAGAGTAGACTAGACATCCATCCAACATGTCCTTCTCCAGGTTCTAGCTAGATAAATCTGCCCAATTATCAATTCCAGACCCTCACTAAACCTCTGAGCTAGCTAAGGTCCCCCCACCCCCTGCATCCAGTATCGTAGCATTAGTTTACCCCTTGCGGGTACTATAACCACTCTTAAGGATTGTGCAGGACATTTCTCAACTTCCCCAATCCTGAGGCCTCATCAAAATGATATCTATCTCTCTGCGTAGGTAGATTGTGAATATTCTCCTCTAGGTTTATTCTGGTGAGTATGCCTGGCCATCTCCTCACACCCTCTCCAACCCTCACATCTACTCCTACACTCAAGGCTTGAAACAATATGCTCTTCCCAAACACCAGCAGTGTTTCCTCAGTCTGCCTGACTTCACCTGACTGATTCATTTCTATCTCTAGGCCCATCCCACTCATATATCCTCTCTTCTGTCACAACCTCCATTTTCCATTGTAGATACATTGTAGATGGACAACAGGTCTTTGTGCTACATATAGCACTAGAGAAACCAGGAATGTTATACAAATGGGTTGTTCTCTATAATGAAAATGGTTTACAGATAATTTGCATCCAGAAGGCTGGATGTAGATGTTATTCTGTCAATGCTTTTCTGTAGAATCAGGTGTCACCTGAATCTCCAAGACAGTTGAGCATTGATTCTCAGTCAATAGATCCCATTCTCATGAAAGAGGCCCTACATATTTTGCAAAAGTGTTCACCATTATGCTTATCACAAACTCTTCCTCCATAGACTCTTATCCTGAGTGATGTGGGATTCCCCTCTGTATGCTGTAATTACCATTAATGAATAGAGAAAACTGGCTTGGCCTGATAGGGTAGAATAGAGGTAGGTGGAGAAACCTAAAATGAATGCTGGGAGAAATACGGGCAGAGTCAGATAGAAGATAGATGTAGCCCTGCCGGAGACAGATGCTGAAATTTTATCCAGTAAGCCACAGCCACATGGCAATATACAGATTAATAGAAATGGGTTAAATAAATATAAGAGTTAGCGAATAAGAAGCTAGAGGTAATGGGTCAAGCAGTGATTTAATTAATAGAGTTTCTATGTAATTATTTTGGGTCTAATCTAGCCGGGCAGCCGGGAACCAACAAGTGACCTCCTTCCAAAACCTGAGCATTGCTTCTCAGTGAGTAGAACCTGTTATTGTGGAAGAAGTCACAAGTACTTTGCAAAGGAGTTTCGATAGATTCCTGCCTTAAGCTTTGTTGTGATAATTGTCCCAAGGAAACTTTTTTCCAAAGTGGTTCTGTGCTTAAACATGTCAAAAGAAAAAAAAAAAAAACTGCCTGGGGTCAGATTCTAAAAATTCTAACCACCTCCAGCTAAGTCTTGCTGAGAAAAATCACGGTGAATTGGATTTCCTTCTTGCCCTTCATGGATCATTTCTCTGCCGTCAGTAGTGATTGTAGAGACCCCGCAACACGGAACTGACAAAAGCAGTATCTATGCCAGTATGTTTCCACAAAAGCACAAGCAAAATGAAATGTGAAGAGCCAGTGTACCCCCTAAAACGTGTATGTAGACATCTTTGTGAATGAGGCTTACCTCGGTGAACTCTAGACACAGGATTTTAAAGAACAATCATAAATGTCATCACTGAGTTTAAGGAGTTTATGAAAGATACAATGAAATACCTAAGTAGAGAGAATTTACAAGAAATAACCACCCGAATGAAGCCCAATCGAATAACATCACAAGGCTGTTGGAAATGTTGAAGACAGTTAAGGACTTGAAAATGGAGTTCCATAAACAGGTAGAAACATTAAGCAAGACTCAAACTGAAATTAAGATGGACTAGAAAACTCAATAACCTTAATAGAAACCTCAAAAGAAAGCATTAAAATTAGAATGAATCAAGTAAAAGTCAGAATATCAGGATTAGAAGATAAAGTAAATGATTTAAACCAAATAATCAAGATATATGATTTAAAAAAAAACCACAGGAATGAATGGAGCCTAAGGAATCAGTTATGTATTAGGTTTAAGGAATTCTTTGAAATAGGTAAGGACATACGATGTAGTCTACATTTCACCTATGCTACAGTTTTGTAAATATACTTATACTCCCCACAGTATTTAAGAGTAAGTGCAAATGTTTAATAAGAGTTCTAATTACCTTCAGACCTTATTCTACATTATCATATCATTTGGTTACTATACATCTAGATTTTAACTTCTGTCTTAATAGTCTGTTCTTCTCAAATTTATTTGAGTTAAGGATATTGTTGCTACCCTATTAGATTTTAAACATAGACTCAGATTGGAAATATTATAGCATTTTATTCTTAATTGTCCCCATATACACAAACATGGCATTTCCTGAATCAAGCATTAATTTGTTACCATTACAAATTTTCTTTGATGAGCTTTGTTTGAAATAGTTTCTGTAATGAGTCAGTCATTATGTTTAATAGGAGCTGTAAGTGAGAAAGTACTTTATATTTAGTTTCTTTGCTATTTGCATCTTTTCTGCTATACATAAGTTGAGCCTTTATTTATTCCACACTGTTCTTTCATATAAAAATTCGATATTTTTTCCTCAGACTCAGGACCAGTGTTAAGAATCACTCATAGATGATTCAGTTACTTTCCCTCCTTGTCCATTTTGCTCTTAGTAATTTGGCTTATAGAGCCATGAGAAATTTAAATACAGTGAGATAAATTAACAAAGTTATTGTCAATTGCTGTGAGACTACATGTTACTTGTTTCAGCTTCCATGTTTATGCGTGATTTTTATTTTCTGAAAACTAAGTGTAAAGAGTTTGAAGGAAATAAAATTATATAAATATATCACTTGAGAATGAATATAGAGTCAGTAATTTCATGATATAAGAGATTGGTACCCATATGTTCACCCATGTTCTATTTATTCAAGATCTTTAAGTGAACCATCTAGAAAGATACCCCATGCAGGACAGTGATAGAAAAAAGTCTAAATTATCATTGAAAGTGTTTTGGAAACAATAAACAGAAACATTTCACAATGGCTTTTCATTGTACTTATATCCCTATGTTCTATAAAAGAAAATATGATATTAAAAAATCTGGTACCTGAAAACTAAATAATTGTGCGGAGTACTGTGACATTTATGTTACATGCTGCTTTTTCTCTAAATCTGTTTTTGAAAATAATATCAAGACATAGCATTTCTAAGGTTTATCATAATTATTGCTCCTCTAAGAAATTTTTGGATATTTATACTGAAATTCCATGTATTTCATTAAACACACTATATATTTGTGTACTGTTTGTATGTCTAGAATGTATAGATTAAAAGAGCAAGAGTCTTTCTATCTCCCAGTGAACATTACCACCTACTAATCAAATACTTGAAATATCTCTAAACATAAAAGTTCAGTTTTGCAGAGTATCAAGCATATTCATGTCTATTCAAAACAGAAAGAGAGAGGATGGTAAATACTATTTAGATTTTAAAAATTAAATAATCAAATAAAATTTTCTATTCTACACAAAGCTATAAGGTTTATACAAGGGAACTTTTTTTTGAACAAGCTCCCATATATAACCCAAGGTGGTATTGAACCCACAACATAGCAGAAAAGGACCTTGAACTTCTGACCCTTCTGTCTCTACAACCTCGCAGACACTGGGATTAGAGGCATATAACATCAACATACCATATGTCAGGAATGAATTCCTATAACATGTGGTTCTACTCAGAATGACATGTAAAAGGCTAAAAACACCTAATACTGAAAGTTCAAGCTGTTATTTTTCTTTTAAATTTTTTTCCAAGTAATGCTATGTTCCAACTGGGCCATGAAAATGGATGCTGGGTGGTACTGAATTGATATATGAATACGTTTAGTATTTGTGATCCCAATTTCTTCCAAGAAAATCTCTTTGGCTCGATACCCAGAAGAAAGGAAAGGAGAGGAGATTGGAATTAAAGCAAGAAGAACATTACTGTCAATTCTGACTTAAAAAAAAAACAGTCACATGAAACATGCAGGAGGATGGCAATTACTTTATGTTGCAAAAATCATATTTCTGCTATACCAAAACTCTAAGATAGACAGTATGTGGTTGCATCATTAGCTGGAAACTCCTTTGCTTTGGAGTCAGAAGTAATCTCTTTCAGTGAGGCAAAATGAGCACAGGGAGACCCAGACACAGCGCTTGCTTAGGAAAATGATCATTTAAAGAAAGAGACAAAGTTTCTGTCACATTCAGAAACCCATATATAATCCAACAAAACTTTAACATTAGTTTTCATGTTTGTGCTAATTCTGGAAATGAATCAGCTTTCAGATGTAAAAGAGCAGTTGAGCCTGCATTTTATTTCACATCTTTATGTGCTTTTCCTTAAAATGATTTCTGAAATTATCATTAATTTCCAGTTCTGTCAACATGACTTGCTGAGATATTTAACGGAGTTTCTGTATATCATTAAGTGAAGTTATTCTCAATGCTGAGTTAAATTTCTGATGTTTAATAATTAAAGCTATTTTTACTGTACGCATACTGATAGAATTTAATGGGAATCAATAAAATTATCAGTGCAAGAGTCACCCATGATAAACTGGAGCTTCAGTCCTTAACTATCTTTCATATTAAGCCCAATAGTAAACATTAGGGCAGTTACATGTAGGCCAGTATTAGAAACTGACATTGGACCCTACTCTGTTCTGGGGGCTTTGCAAATGGTCTGGAGAGGCCTTCCTCTCCTGTACCTCTGACAGATTTAGGAGAACAAGGGGCAGTGACCATGGCAAAGGCAGAGCAAGAAGTGACCATAAAGAAGCAAGCAAAGTTCACTGGAGTCCCCGTCTCTTGTTCCTCACCTGTGTTCTGTTTCGCCTACATGCCTGTCTCCAGCCTTCTGAGTCAAGCACTTGAGAAGAGTAGTGCTGTCATAAAAATCCTATGACAGAAACCCTTCATTTATGACAGGAATAAGTCCATAGAGAGCATGATTTAAGTTGACATGGCTTAAATTGGGACATATGTTTTCACTAAAATGACAGTTATGACACATATTAAGTATATAATCTTTTACATATTAATTGTCCTTTACATGCAGAAATAATTTTAACTCAAATTCACATTATAACTTCAGCCACTTAATAAATGGAGACAAGTCTTGAAAAGCAAGCCCTTGCCTCATTTATTTCCTCAGACTTTCTGCCATCCAACACTGCAGGTGTAGCGTACTGCAGAGAAGAATAAAACGAACAAAGGGAAATGAAAAACCAAAGACCTTTGGGTGAATATGCTTTCATTTAAGCCCATGCTTCAGCTGTGTGAGGACACACTTCAGTGATAGAGCATTTGCCTAGTATGTTTTTGGACCTGGGTTGCTCCACAGCATCCAAAATAAATGAATAAACAAATATGCAAATTAACAAATAAATAATACATAATGGTTGATATTTGATAATTATGACAGATTTTATTGGTTACTTAAAATAGAGGGACTTCATTATTTTCTTTGAAAACCAACTGAAACAAAGGTGATAATAAATTTTCAATTACTGAACTTCTATGAGAAAAACCATAAGTACCCCAAAATATATTAGAAAGGGCAGCAGGAGAGATGTTTCTAATAGAGTTTGTACCAATCTGCTTCCCTGAGGATTATTATAATTTCCTAATAAGTACAAATAGAAACTTGGTTCCTGCTAGCTGTATTTTGGTGAACGTTCCTCTTTGGTTCATCTCTTTTAAAGTAATTAACTTAGAAGAGAAACAGCCTAGGCACCTTCTTCCACCAGATTAAGATAATAAAAGCTATTTTTCCAAGTCAAGTCTCTATCTGATACTGATCTGGCTTGTTTCTGTGATCTCTCTTAGAGATAAGTGTGAGTTTGGGACTTTCCTTCAAGTTCTTTGTCTGAGGTACAACATGTGTCATTAGGTCTTTTAAAGTTTATTCTTCAGTTATCTACAGTACTGAGGATCAAATCCAAGGCCTCACTCATGTTACTTATCAAGGACTCACCCACTGATATAATCCCTGCCCACTGTTTATATCCAAAGAGATTCTAAAGGGTAAATTAAATGAGACAATATGTCTGCAACAGTTTGCCTCAAAAGTAGAATACAGCACAACCTACAATAGCTTGGTTCCTCTGAGTCTTCGTTGTTCTTGAAAAGTTGAATTGTGAGGGAATATATCAATAGACAGAGACAGGATGTCCCAGACCACACTGTCACTTGCAATCTTCACTGCAACAAAACCACAACCCTGTCGTTTCAGCGGATTGCATAGTTAGATATGTCAGATAAAAAGCCCATTTTTTACAATTGTTATCTACTATGGATGTCCTCTAGGGGTTTGTCTGTCTTTTTTGGACTGTAGTTTCTAGAACTGCCTAAATCAACCCTAGAATGTGTTGGCATGATTTTTTTTTTTCTGTAAACGGAGACCACACTTTCATTTCCCGGCCACCCAGACCCAAATAATCACACAGAAACTATATTAATTACAACACTGCTTTGCCCATTAACTCAGACTTTTCTTTAAATAGCTCATACATCTTAAATTAACCCATTTTTATTATTTTATATTTTACCAAGAGGCTCGTAGTTTGTTACCACCTCTTGCTTCTTGGGTGACTACATGGCCTTACTCTGCTTTCTTTCTCCCAGCAGTCAGTTTAGTTTTCCTGCCTCTCTCTATTCTGCCCCACATAGGCCAGTTTTTTTATTAGCCAATGGTAATAAAACATCTTCATAGCATACGGAGGGGAATCTCACATCAGTTTACATCTTTCAGAGTGAGTTTCTAGATGTTCTGGTATTCATATAATTAGAAGGAGTTAAGTTTCTCAGACATTATCTCTGGATCATACTACTCTAATATCCTGGGAACTTTGTAGTATCTCTTTCTTAGGATCTTGCCATTATCCTGAATAAGAAAAAGAATATTTTGTCAGCACCCTATCCAGAATCATGTGGAAACTCCTGCAAACATATCACTAGCTACTTATACTACAGACAGAGTCTTGAAACTTGTTCCAATTAGGCTTTTTTTAAATCAAAAACAAAAGTGGAAACAGAGGTCAGATGTGGGGTAACTTAACTGTAATCCTACCACTCATGAAACTGAAGCATGAAGACTTCAAATTTGATGTCATTCCTGGACTATCTATTAATTTTTAATCAACCATCAGCTCTGAGACATTTTTGTTTAAAAATTTTTAAAAAATAAAAGCAGAAATTAGAAAATATAAGTATAGAAATGTTGAGAAATAAGCATATATTTATATACTTGTTTATAATATCTATCTACAGATATTATAGATATAGATATTTAATATCTATATCACAAAGCCTCTGACGATGACAGCACTCATCACAAATCCAAGAAATGATGACCAATTACTATAGACAGGAACAATTTTAGATACCCTTATTGGGTGATTCCAATGTTATGATGGTTCAGTGTTTATTGAGAATAAAAGATGATGCTGTTTAAACCTAAATTGGATTTTGTATAGTTGGCTGACTAAAAATCCTGTCTGCCTTGCTCTGTATTAACACACAGTGAGATCTCAATGCACATGTTTATTGAGCAAAAACATTGGGCAAATATTTATGACCGACTTGCGGCTTATTAAGCATTGTTGGAAGCTCATTGTACAAACACAACACTAAATATCCAACAGTCATGATTATCTTTGCAAAAGGAATAGTTCTGTTTCAAAGATTTGGTTGTGGAATTTGACATGAATGAGTCATAGAAAATCAATCAAGGGTATCTAAATCATAGTAATCTTTACCTTTGAAAAGGGATCATAGAGAAGGATAAAACTTATGAATAAGATTTCTACAAGCAAATAGGCTATGCAACCAATCAATGAGTAAACATAATGTTAAAATTGGTGTTTTTACCACAATATAAAATGTTTTTCAAGTCCTTTTCCTTTAAAACTGAGAAGACGAATCATCAAATAAGATGCTCAGAAAGATTTTCCAAACTCATGTTTCAATTTGCAACTTGCTAATAATAGAGGATAATGGTGAGAAAGCCCAGTCTTAAGACTGGAAAGTAACATAAAACATGTAATCTTGCCCAGTGGCACACGCTGGCCAGAGATTGTTCAATAAAAGAAAATGAATATATACGAAAAATGTTCAGAGATAATTATGCTAGTTTTTCAGCCTAAATACCTTGGAATTTGCAAAGACAGCTCCTAGACAAAAGGGAGAGCACAGAAATTCAGTGCAATAGATTTCTCCATTGGAAGTGACAGGAACATCTCTCTCAATATTACTTAGCTAATGAAGGAATAGATCTGCTGTGAAGTTCCTAGGAGGCTCATTTTCTTGAGTACAGTAGTAAAAGTTAGCTGATGAATGACCTAAACTGCTTAATGTTTCTCCGTGTAACTTCAGAGCAGCAAAGCATATCCAAGCGAGAACTGAAGAAGTTATCCTCCAGGGGCCCTGGTGTCCTTGTAGGTTGTCAGAGGCAATGAGCCAGGTTTATTTCAAATGAATCCTTAAATGAACATTTATTTTGTGCCAGTAACACGTTTTTGATTAACAGCTCTTTTTTGACTAATTTGCTTCCCAAAACAGCCCAATAAATGACTCACTTAAAACATAATTAAAAGCATGTTATTGCTAGTAGTTAATACTGATTAAAACGGGCATTAAGACAATTACCGTTGAAGGGAAGTAAGCATCCTATAGTCAGTACAGAATCCATCCTTACTCTTTTCAGGCCCCATATGCAGAAATTCCTACATGGTAAAATCCAGAAAGTTCCCACTCTTCATGCATAATCAAAATATGATTTCATTTTGCTTTTCATAAGAACTAGACAAGTTTACAAGTAGGTGTGCTGTTGAAGTACCTCCCCTACTTTTCGTATGTGCATTCATGCATTTCACATATTGCAATCCCATCAGCACTGATTCTCTCTGAAGGCAACTTACATATGACTTCAAGTCAACAAGATATCAGCAAACTCTCCTCTCCCATTCTCTCCTTGCTCCACACTCCCAGTCACCCTCAGTCTGAGAGACTAGAAAGCTGTGTACTACAGTTGTAGGCTCTGCTGATTCTTTGATTTTCCTGTTGCTTCTCATTCACAGCATGTTCTGTTCTGATGTGGCAGAGAAAGGACAGGTTTAAATGGTTATCTCTTGAATTTTTTTCAATGCGTGTTTTTAAAGTTTGCAACTGTGGACTTTCATATTACATAATAAATACTTGGTTGCATTTCTGTAACTACTATGTATTGTATCAGAGTATGACTTTTCTAAACATTACTGGTAAAACTAGCAAAATCATATGTTTTTAAGATAATTTACTTGAAAATGAAAAATCATGAAGAGACTGTACTTTACTCATGATGGTCTACTTGGTAGAAATTTATTTTATGATCAATTTATATATTCAAGCATAACCTCTCTTTTCAATATTCTTGTTAGCATAGGGGTACAGGGTATAAAATTTTTCACTTTTGGTGTTATAATACTTAAATGATACTGCTTTAGAGAGGTGGGCTATGAAAGTCATCCTAAAATCTCTGTAACACACTGCAAAGGTAAAGCCATACCACCGATTGTTTCAGATGCCCATTTTACACTGTCAGCCCCTGGATGTCTCACACGATAACAGCATTCACCAAGTGCCCTGAACGCATGCATCCATTCAGACAACTTTTACTTCCTTAGGAGACACAGGCAAGGCCAGAAGCCAGTGTTGTGTTGTCAAGTCAATGTACACAATGTGTACTTCTTGTGCAAATTAAAAAAAGAAAATGAAAAACAAAAACCTTACGGAGCATCACACAGTCCAAATTTTGGGAAAAGGGCATAGGATTTAAAAGGGGAAATGAAAAGTATTTGTCAAATTTGATATTAATAACTACTTATCCTCTACTGCAACCTTCAGTCCATGGATTTTCTAAAGTGTTTCCTCTTTCTCCTTTGTTAATCTCTCACTTTACCATCAAAACTATGGTTCTATAATGCATATACAGTCATAGCCTGACACTACTTAACATTGTTCCATTATTTATATCAATTTTTGAAAGAGTATTTTATAGCTTCAAAATATATTTAGTTATTTTATTATGAGCATAGTACTCTGGACATCTGAAGCTGCCTCACCAGCTAAACCAAAATGATTTTCGTTTTTCTTCATATGTCTTAAACACTCAGCTATAGTGGTATGCCTGAAAGTTCTCTGCTTGAATTGCTGTTCTAATTTTGAATTTCTGTTAAACATCATATAATTTTAAGAAAAGTATATCTCGTGAAAAATAAAATATACTTTGCTGTGTCATTAATACTGTTCATATATTCTTAATTTTACAACTATGGGTAGAATTGTGGATAGTATATTGACTTATCCACTTATATTACTGGAATAACCAAAAGGACTTAATTTCTCCCATATAGCATGGAAAGAGTTTATTGAGAGCAGGAATGCATTTGTCTAGGCAGAAAGCTTAACTTGAAAATCTTACTTTATTGCCTAATGTTTTAGTTTCTTCATCTGCCAATGAAGAGATAAAAATGAAAATAAAAGTATTAGGTCATTGAATATGTGTAAAAATGTGGTGTTTTAGAAAGTATGTAGCAAGCTCCACTTGAGAGGGATATACTAAACCCAAAGGCATACAATTAACAACAATAATCAGTGTAATTGATCTTGATGTTTCCATAAATATAAGTGTGCATGAGTCTAAATGGTTTTGTTGTTATTTCTCAAATACCTCCTCTCTTTTCTAACACCCAGGACACTAACCTATGCAAAATCTTTGATCAGATTGCCTAAAAAAATTTCCATCACAGCAAGCAAGACATGAGAGTACTCAGGGTATCATTGCCCTGCACTTGTGGTGTACGTTGCTTTGTAGGTTATTATGTTCCTGGTGATGGGGTCACAGGTCAATGACTGACCTTTTGATATAGCTATCTGTGCCTCTGAGTCTGCTAGTCAAGTCCTATTTCATTTCTCCCCCACACCAAGAGCTATAGACCTGTGAAACTTCTCAAACTCTCTGTTCTTCCTGAGAATTTTCACTTCTCTTATGTCTCTGAAAAACAGATCATTGATTAAGCTTTTCTCAACAGTTATTATTCATCTCATCAAAAGTTCTTAGCTAAATAAGTACTTACAAGAAGTAATTTGATTTCAAAAATCATAAGACAACTTATTTTAATTGTTCAGTATATGTGCCTATCGTCAAGTTTGTGAATTTTATCATTATCATCACAGTTGGCTATTTGAATTGTGTTTCACCAATAGGACTGTTTAAAGTTCATAACAATTTCTGCTTGCTGCTTTGTCTGCATCATTTGCCAAATTGTGAAAATTTTGGTGATGGGGGACACCAAAGCTGCCTAGTCTAACACGGAACCTAGCTACGATATTGGGATTGATTGAACAATAAATACGTCAGCTTGTCTTAAGGCCTTGCTGCTAGACAGTCATGTGGATTCCAGCAAAAACATATTTAAAATAGGATCCGTTGTATTTTCAGGAATATGTTTGCCTGTTTTGACAAGTTAAATAAAGCAATATGATTGTCTTTTCAAGTTGTAACTGTTTTAATTTTACATTTCTGAAAGCTTATGGATGAAATAGAGAATGCAAGCATAAAAATAATACAGGAATATGAATAAGTGGGGGCTTCTTTTTTATATAACTGAGGTGCAACATTCTTACAATGACTTGTAAACCTTGTAAGAGCGTCAGAGGATCAGTGAGTTTGCTGCTGTGAGATTATTTCTCCTAGTATATCAAAAGCCACACCTATGAAGTCTCATCAACATGACTGTCTAAACATGAGCTGAACAGAGATGATAACAGTAGACATTGCCATGTAAATGGAGAAAGTCCAAAGGTCCTCAACCTGACATAAAGAATGACAAGCGTAAAAGGAATGCTGAGAGTGGAAGAAATAGTCTCCATTAGGTAGGAGCTTGTCAATTGGTTGCCACAAAGCAAATTGTCAGCCCTGAAATCATATATAAAAGCAACATTATATATATTGAGCATTATATTTATGAGTTTAAGAATATGTACATATAATGACACACATACCTATGTGTATGATATACATACATGTGTATGTATATGACATACATAATATGTATATTAGGAATATGAATGTAATAACAATTAATAAAATAAGACATGAATTTGAAAGTAATCAATGAAGGGTCTATGGGAGGGTTTGGGGAGGAAATAGAAGGAAAGGAAGGATGTAATTATATGATAATCTCAAAAAGTAAAGAAATTTTTTTATGGAAAAAGGGAAATTGAGAGAAAAAAGAATAGTAAAATAATATGAATCCACGAAACAAAGAGTACGATATAAAAACCAGAAAAATTGGGTAACCAACTGTGATCTAATTAAACCTGAGGTCTGCTCAGTAGGAGGAGATTTATTCCTGGTATTATAAACTTAACTGTGCCTGGAGATGACACAGACCTAAGAGAAAACCCAACAAGTATCATTTTCCTAAGTCAAAATAGTTTTCAAGTGTATTTTAAATTCCTATCCTTAAATCCTGAGATGAGTGTAGATCTCACTCTTTGTTAAAGCACTATCTGATGTAGGAGATGGCAGCTATTAAATGATCCCCATCTGTTCAAAATGCAGAGAATACATTATTGTGGGGTTCCCATTCCAAATTGGTATATATACAAAGCCTATACCTATGACTCAGGAACAATTGCAGAAGTAGGATCGGAAAGACTGGAAGAGCCAGAACCAGAGTACATCCTGGTATATAGTTTTTCTAGACATAACATGGATACTGATCTCATGAAATTCCTCAATATGGTTGCCCAAACAAAACTTGCACAATGACACACAAGGAGACAAGTCAATGTAGATCAGGGGATTCTCACAAGGTCCTACCCTAAGATGAAGAGCAGTCAATGAAGGTAGTCAATGGTTTCTGAGAAAGGCAGATTATATATTCTCCAAACGCAAGCCCTCTTATAGGCTATTAAGTCCCAAGTGGTCAGCTCTAAGCCTCTGTACATAGTTTTAATACTAAACTATTTTAATACTAAAATAGGTATGTGTATATGTATATATGTGTATATATGTGTGCGTATAATATATATTATATGTGTAATATATATAATATCTGTGTCTGATATGAATATTAGAGACAGAGAGATAAATAGAGATAGACAGAAATGGAGAGACACAGAGAAATAATTATAGAAAAAGAGGTCATGAGTTAGAAAGGGAATGGGTGCATGGTAATAGTTGGAGTGAGTAGAGTGAGGTACACAAATGATGCAAAAGCAGTACTTTATATTAAATTCCATCATGGACATAACCCTCATTTCAGTAGCCATTTCACAAATACCTCAAATCAAGGTCAGTTGCCTTTAGGATACAATCCAGTTCTGGAACCTTCTGAAAGTATTGAAACATATAATTAATAATGAAAAATATTATTGATTAAAAATAAATATATATGTATTCTCACCAGGTAATGAAAAGCAATATTGTTTGAATTCTTTCAAAAAATGAAGTCTCAAGAAAAGTTCTGTGTAAACTAACTCACAATAAGCCTGCTTCAGATCTGAAGACAACATTCAATTATTCAAAATATATTTAATTTCTGAGATCTTATAATCAAAAGACTTTTTATTATTATGAAATTAATGTTCTCATGAGATCCTAACAAAAGTTTTAAACATATGTGCATTTTCTCTTTCCCAAGTAATTCTTCTAGCCAATGATAGCTAAGGAACCAGTCATTTACTGCCCTATGAAAACACGTAGCTAATAGCCCTCCCATGAAGGCAATTGTCTTTGGCAATAGTGAAAACTCATAAGACCTTTGTCTGCTTTTTAGTGATGGAACTAACTTGAGGAGAAATGATCCAACTGTCAAAGGTGAATCTGTTCCAAATTTAAGATTTATTGAACCAATAACTTCTCTGTAAGAGTGAGTGGTATTGGTGGGGAGTAGATGCTTTATGTTTTTGAGAAATAGCTGAGGATAAGGTACTGAATCTTCAGGCAGATGCCATACTCATACCCTAAAATTTTCTAGCTTTCTCTTGTTGTCTTGCTTGTCACACTGTTAGGACAAGGCATGAAGAAGTCATTTACACCGTAGAACAGGACATGTACTTTCAACCTGGAAAGAAGGGAAGGGGGATTGATTTCTTAAGCATTTTTCTAGACAAAGTACAAAAGAAAAATCTGGGGCAAATGTTAACTTTGCATCTCTTCAACTTCTGAGCAACATTGAAATGGATCCACCATGTCAATTGTGGTTCATTTTATATAAGAAAGCATTAACCCAGTATATTTTTGTAATTGGCTTAATGGGTGAGGGACTGTGGCGCTTTGGTAAATAATCATTCACAGAATTCCTGACAACTTTAATCAAAGAATTCTCTGCAATAGCTAGAAGAAATTGCCAAGTACTTTTTGAAGGATAATTCTGAAAATGATGCTTCCCCACAGGGTATTTTGTGGATGTTGATTTTAGACCTTGACCAAATCAGATATGCCATCCTTAAAATGACTATTTATTCTAAAGAAGAATGTGTGTGTACATGTGTACGTGCAGATACATGATACAAGACACACATGAAAATTTTTATGCTGGAAGATGAGTCAGCTTAATTTTCATTTCTTGAAAAATGTGAATAAATTATTTAAACAAATGAAAATTCTGCAAATAAATTTGATGTTACTGTTTATCAGTTTGTGAAGCAGACTAAATTTAGACCATGTAGAATAATTAAGCCAACTGCAATGTATATAAAACTATCACATTCCTTTTAATACACTGTTAGCTATGGGTCTATGATAAACTAGGTGTGGAATTTAATCATGAATACAATCAAAATAATCTGAATGAAAAAAACTAGACAAATAATTTTTATAATATGTTAAAACCTCTGTTTTATCTCTATTCTGTTTTCTAATTTCTCACATTGGCATACTAGTTTAAAAAAAATGAGTTCAAATTACCAAAGAGCCTGTAGAAGAATTGTATAATATTTTTGAGTTATTTAAAATAGCCCATAAACACACATACATCCAAGCAACATTAAATGAACCCAGCAAGTTATATTTATATATCCATATGATTTTATTTGTAAGAATAATAATTAAGAAGTCATGAATTTGAGAGTGAGTGGGAGGCAGAGAATACAGAAAGGGGAGGATCTTAGGGTGGAAATGGTGTAAATATGGTACTCATGTATGACATTCTTAAAATTCATATATGTGTAAAAATAAAGACTTTTTAATTCATGAATAAAAATTTGATGCAATTTTATTTCTTTCTCATTTGCTCATCATTTGCTATGTCTCTCCATAAATATAGTTGCAATGCTTTTCTCTGAAATGCCTGTTACTTAGCCCAAATAATACCTATGTTCACTAAAATAAAAGAATGTAAGTGAGTAAATTAATAACCAAGCATTAAATTATGTCTCATTTAATAAATATAATATCTTATCACAACTCAGATAAATAACAATTTTTAGAGTTAGTCATTGTCAAACCTTGACAAAAACACAAGCTTACAACTGTTCTTAGATTATGCAGTTTAATGCCTTTTTTCTATAAAACTATCACAAGTATATAATATCACGGTTGATAAAACTCACATTTATAAATAGCCTGAAAATCAGACTTTAATTCTGACAACTCATTAAGAACCTTGCCCTTTCACTCACTGCTTACAAAGTACCTTAAACTAGATTTCCTTGTACTTGCATTGGAAAGTATCACATTAGCTTAAGAATCAACATTTTCTACAAAGTCGGTCTCATTTGGGTAGTAACCAATGCATGTATCTCATTCGAAATGATAATCTAATAATAGTTGAGATTTTAGTATGAATTGTACATTCTTAGATTCCTATGGAGAAGTAATTTCTTAATACAGTCACCAATGCCAAGTAATAAATAAGAAACAGACTCAATATTTTCCTGCCAAACAGGTCTACAAAACTAAGAACTGATTGTTCTATTACTTTTAGACTAGGCCCATGGAAAGACATGCTGTTACAATGAATTTGTGGGATAAAGAGCAATGGACACATATTTAGCTATATTGAAATATATAGAATGATTATTATGCCTATCACATGTATAGAACCATAGTTTGCTTTATGCATTAATCATGGCCATTTGTATGCATTTTTTAATTTTTATTACCTAGGCTTGGAGAAATTTTTACAAAACAGACGCATAACAAACATGTAAAAGCAAAATAAAAAGCCCATTCCCCATAAAGTGCTTGCACAGCAAAGAAATGTACAATTTTGGCATCCAGTCAGTTTCACATGGTACATAAAAATTCCTTCATATATTTAAATCTGCTGTATTTTACATCTTTTTTATGTAAAACCTTACAGGGAACTGATGGTTGATCCCATCTGACTCAGTCACGTGATGCCTCTTAGGCTCACTCTGTTCTGTTTCCTATCAGTGCTCCTCAAATCTGGGCATGTGGGGCCAATTTGTTCCCTCTACAGAGAAAGGAAAGGGAGTGGTATTTAATTTTAGTCTTGACATAAGGTTTAATCTGCTAAAAAGGAAAACTATTCTATTGTAAATCCTGCAGGAGACTCTCAGGTTGGGGGAGTTGTCAGCCCTATGTGTTTTAGCATCATTTGAGGTGTAAGTTAAGAGTAACTATTACTTTCCAAAACTCACTCACCTAATTGAATGAATGCTTAAATGCAAACATAATGCTATTATTTACTCTGATCTACTGTTTTGTTTTGAATGAAACATGATAGATTACATGAAGTTGCCATGTGAAATATGGGTAGAATAGAAACAAAAGACTAGATAATTTCCTAAGCATGAAATTCATAAAAGGGCAAAGCTGTACTAATGTTTTAATATCTTGATGAAAAAGGAGAGAAGAAATTCAATTAGTTTTGGTAGGACAAACAGAGGACAAATCATAGGAAATTATTAACAGTGGGGATAATTTACCTTGAGGAGTATTTGCATGGAAAGTTAGATAATCTTTGATTTGAATTTATATACATTTATGAAGATAGATCTATATTTCCCTATAAGTTTTATATGAACTTGATAAGCAGTAGAGGGATTGGCAAATTCTTACTGCTCTTGTTTCATTGTATTAATGATTGAGAAAGTGTTCTATAGGACAATGTGTAGAAAGCAACAATAGAATGCTTGCTAAAATCCACATTTCTTACATCGTTTTCAGTTACAAATACACATACAAATACTAATAAAAATGGAGTACTTGAAGTGCATTGTGTTGCTCTCATGCTTGATGGTATAGAACAACACAGAATGACTCCAAGATCATCTTATTTGGAGATATCCTTTTTGTACTTGCATTCCACTCTAGATATTTGTTTTTGTTAGAGGTTTTAAACATAAATTGTTCTTCATTGTGATAGTATCTACATTTTTATTTTTTTGTATTTTTGTTATAGCTTTGAACCTTCCTTTTGTGTTCTTAATCTGCATGAATGCAATCAAGGCATTCTACTTATTGATTGGTATTTAACAGAGGACTTTAATCATTAAGGGTTTGTCAACTCGAAATTTGTTTTTCTCAGACATGTGAAACTCTGAGCAAGCTTCAGGAGATATTGGTCCTCAAAACATCACTGGTATAGATTCATAGATGAATGTTTTTGTATTATGAAGTATAGAGTGTTGCCATTGCTCTGTTTGGGCTACAGCCTTGGATGTGGCAGGGAGGTGCTGTGAGAGAAAATCCAAAGCGGAAGAGCTCTGGAAGTATCTTGTGACATGCACACTAGCGACAGATCAGAAGTTAAGAGGAGGAGGTAAGAAGAGTCATGTTTTCAGAAGAAACAAATTTCTTGCTGATATAGAGTCTCTTTCTAAAGAGACTTTAGCTTAGCTGGGTGGTGAATTGTCCTGAAGATATCTTTTTGTTTGTTCTAGGGCAATGCAGACCTCTCTTTAATGATGCTAATCCTATTAAAAATTACAACCTCTCTTCCAGCATGTAGCTTGGCTGTAACTGTAAGCTTCCTATATTTTTGTCTCTCTAACCTGTACAATTTATATTTCTTTATGCCTCACTTCCCCTTTTTCACTGTATTCCTGCATAACCATCCCAGTCATAAAAATCCCACACACTCAAAGTTATACAGTCTTAAATTTTCTGAGACAAAGAAATTAGTTCATTATTTTAAAATTAAGTTTCAGGCAAGTTATTAGGACAAGATCAGGATGCAGTGAGATTATTTGCCAAAATATCACATGCCTGTCCTCTCTACTTGTCAATGTAGTCCTTGCTTCCCATTGAAACTTGTTGAGCTGGACTCCTACAGCCAGCATTTTTCTCAGTATTACTGTCTTCCAGGATCTTACCAGGGTGGCCCCTGAACGCTGCTTACAATGATCAACTGCTTTTCTAGTCCAAATTTTCAAACTCTTCCTCATTCCTCTTAAAATCAAAACCAATTTCTTTACAAGGAGCCCCACTCTTAGAACCAACTTATATATGAGTTAGTTTTATGTTGCTGTGCTGAGACACCACGAAAGAAGATGACTTAAGGAAGGAATAAGAAAAACAGTTTATTTGAGCTTGTGGGTCCAGACAGGTAAGAGACCATCATGGTGGGAGGTATAACAAGTGGCAAGCGTGGCAGCAGGAGCAGGAAGCTGAGTGATCACATCTTTAATCACAAGAATGAAACAAAGCAAGCAAATTGAAAATAAGTCAAGGCTATATATTCTCACAATCCACTCCGCAGTGGCATACTTCCTCCAGAAAGACTGAAGCTTCTAAACCTCCAAAAATAGCACCACCAATTAAGAACCAACTGTTGGAATGCTGAATGTAAAGGGGCATTCCTTATTCAAACCACCATAGTTGATTTTACTGAGTGTGTATAACACTGGGACACTAATACAGTAATACTAGTCAATAGTCCTTGGTGTTAGAGATAATTTTTTAAAAAAGTTATGGTTTGAATAAGCATCCCCAAGTCCCAGCTCTTAAATGCTTGAGCCCTAGCCAACAGCAGTGGGACTTTTTAAAAAGATAACACCTAGATGGAAGTTACTGATGCTCTTGATAATTTTGCAGTCTTACCCAGTTCTCTCCTTATCCAGTTCCCCATCATATTATGTGCCACTATAGGCTCCAAAGTAATGGGTCACCTAGTCGTGAATGGCAGTCTCCAATGTTAAGCCAAAAATAAACATTTCATCACTATAATTTGATTATCACACGTATTCTGCTACAGCAAGGGAAAGCTGAACCAAAAAAGATTACTGAAAGACAATGCTTGCACAGAACATTTGTGGACCAAAGTAAAAACACAATAAGGGTAGAGTTTCCCAACATGTCTTAACACTTCACCAAAAATTGATCAGAACCAAAACAAAGCAATTTCCTTAATCACTTTCACAAAAAAACAAAGAATCAAAAAAGAGAAACAGCAACTACTAAAATAATGTTACACAAACTTGAAATGCATAGGTTACTCAAAGAAGGTTAAGAATATTTGATCTTGTGCATGATTAAAATACAGATTTAAAACTGTGAATTTTTAAAATTCTCTCAGCACCAGTAGATATATGAATTATTATGCTTTCATATATATATATATACAACTGCTATATACTTAATGGCTTTATTTCTCATTCACATAGTAATAACTACTCAGAGATATACCTGAGTAATCTACTTTCACAGGTTCTCCCTGTAATTTTGTTCTTATATGCATACAAGGAAGTTTGGGATGGTGGAAGATTACTCAGTCAAAACATGTGAAGCAATCTCCTTTGTTACAGCCTTAATAGTGAGAATGAAAATGTAGATTTCCAAGGACACAGAACACTTTTTTTTCATTGACTCTTACCATGTAATTCCTCAGCTTGACTCTCGTAGATTTCAGTTATTTACCTTTAGTTGTTTTGCTATAAAGCTACAGATCATTGTGCCATGTAAGACTCTGATTTCAATTTAAGCAGCTTGTATTAGTGTCTTAATTTGCTATATATATTCTGCTTTATAATGCAATTGACCAAGGAAGGTTGTGGTGTTTTGTCTCATTTGTTAGCCAGAATAAACAAACAGCCCTTACTTTTCCAGACTCTCTGCCAACATTAAATTAATTTAAAGTGTGTTTCATTTTGTTCTGTACTCTGAATCTCTCGTCTTGCTGTTAATAATAATAATTGCTCTTTCTTAGGTCTCTGATCAGCTAGTAAATTTCATCCGTTGATCAAACGAGGCAAATGGGATGAAACAGAAATCTTAGATACATTTACATTACTTAAAGCCCTACTATAAAACAGAGGTCTTTCGACTCTGTTACTTTATACAGTTTGTGAAATTATGAGCTCCATACACCAGGGCTGTAGAATATATCTTAGAAAAAATGAAAAGCCACAAGGTAAAAAACATTGTCCTGTTTGCTGCCAAGGACATTCAGTATATCAAATTTTTCTTAAACATTTAAAATACTATAGTTCATAGGAGCAGTGTATAAAATACTACTTTGCATTATAAAACGTTCCAGAAACCTTCAGTGCTAATTATGAAATAAAAGAAGTGTATGGAAAGTTTATCACAAACAACTTACAGAAGGAGTGTTTATTCTGGCTCACAATTTAAGAGTCTATCCATCACATCAGGGAAGGTGTGGTGGTGAGAGCATTAGGTCATATTGTTTCAATAGTAAAGGAGTATAGAGAAATATATACTAATGCTAAGATTGCTACAAGACTTTTTTATCAGGGTCTTGTCCAAGAGATGGAACCACTCCCATTCAGAGTGGATCTTCCCTCCTCAGTTAATTGTCTATGGAAATACCTTCACAACCACGGCCATGTTTATGTTTTCTATGTGACTTTAAATCTAGCCAAGTTTACAATGAAAACAAACCACTGCACTTCTGCACATTGTCAGCACATAATGAACCTTGTGGATAAATCTGGGGAAACACTTTCCCTGGTGATTGTTTCCAAGCAAGAAAACCATCCTTTGCTTTTTCGATTTAAAGTTTCTCATTTTTTGTATACTCCTGTTCCATATTTTCTCTTGCTTGTTGTGGATCTGGAAAGAAGCTGTGAGTAGTAAGTATGACCCTGACTAAATATTATTCTGTCCTGAAATGTCCTTTGTAAACAAATTACGTCTTTAATTCTGAATTCGGTCTTGCTCACTTTTCTTCTCATAACACAGCAAGAATGTGGACATTTTCTTTTTCATGTTGTAACATTTTAACAGTAGAATTGTTGCTTCTTTCTAAAATTTCATGAATGGGAATGAATTCTGGTCTTCCCAGTTCCAGAAGAATGACCGTTAGGGTCTGCTTATAGAATTCCTTATTCTTGAGCTTCTGAAAAACTCTTCCACTTTGCTTCCACAGCCAGTTAACAAACCACATGATCATTTATCCCAGCAATATACCTACCTACTCAGCACCAATTTTCTGTACTAGTTTTATTTTTCATTTCTGTGACAAAACACCAGATAAGAGCAAGTTTAAGAAGGAATTGTTTATTTTGAGTTAAAATCTGAGGATACAATTCAGATGACAAGACAGGATGGAGGCAAGAGTATGAGGCACCACAGAGAGATGAATACAAGTGTCCAGCTCCTTTCCTTTTTTACTTACAGTTCAGATGACAGAATGATCTCATGTATATTTATGATGTCTCATTCCTTTTCAGTTAACCCTCATTGGAAATACTTTCACAGACATAGCCAGAAGCATGTTTTCTAGATGTTTCTGAACTTAGCTAAATTGACCATGAAAATCTCTCACAGGAACTGATACAATCTGGATATTAGGCCAATTGTGTGATACATTTTTATTCTGAAATTTACTCTTTACATAGACATGATAATGCACAAGCCAACTTGCTGTTTATTATAGAAACAAGACACAAAGATAAACAGATGTGTAATTACGTGTTCTGCCTTTGCTGCAAAAGTGGTGGTTTTAAAGCTGCCCATTTCTCTATTGGAGATAGTCTTATTTCCAAGAGTTGCAACTTCTTCTGGCTAGGTTTGTATTTTTCCTGTATGAGTCTTCAGTGTCCCATTGGCTTAAATACTGTTAATGTATAGGCAAACAAACATCTATTCACTTAGGATGGGACACCAAATGCAGAAGAAAGAAGTGGCTTCACCCAAGTCCAGGTTGGTAAACCAATAAGTTTACTAGGACTACCTACATGAGTAGGGATAATTCAAAGTGGCTACATAATGGGTGATGATTGATAGAAGCTGCATTCTTGTCCATCTTTTAGAAAGTGACACCCAAGAAACTCTTAACTACCAGTATTTTTTTTTTTTAAAAAAAGTTTTCCTTGATAGCAAATTGTGGAAATAGCTTCAAGAGTTGTGTATCTTTCTAATATTACTGGGTCTAGTAGTTTTTGTTAGATTCTTAAATCTTCTGATTCTCCTTTTAGGAGAGAATGTTTCAATTTGGAGTAAAAATCTACACAACAATCAATCCACTCCTTTCACACTTGCGTTCTTTCTACCTCTTCTTGCACTTGCGTTCTTTCTACCTCTTCTTCTGTAATGTTTGTGAGTCTTGGATGAAGATGACACCTTTTCTATCAGCAACCAAGTATTGGGCCACTACAGGCCACTACATAATAGCAACACTCACTTATTCTCAGACTACGGACTGGTTGTGAATTTTTGAAGTAACCACTGAGTTTTTTTTCCATGTCCAAGACTGATAGCAGCAATATTTTGAGAAAATAATTAAGACACAATTTTATAGGCACATCATATTTGGTTAAGAAAATGTGTTAATATCTTTTCAGAGAGAGAGAGAGAGAGAGAGAGAGAGAGGATTATTCGGATTTAAATTTTTCAGGGGATCACAGTCCAGTGTGATGGGGAAGCATGGCAACAAGCACAGAAACCTGAGTGCCCACATCTTGAACCATGTGCCTGAAGCAGAAAGAGTGCCCTGCAAGTATCTTGTACTGGGAATCTCATTCAGCATTGTTTTGGCTTTTAAGAGTGTCTTTTCCCACATGTGCAGGGTAGTCATTCATTTTATTTACGTGTTCTTTTGAGACTTATTACAGATCCTTTTTTAAAAAATGTAAAAATCTGAAGGATGTTTTACCAAATAAAACCTAATTTTTGAATAGGGTGGATGTGAATCTCTGAGATCCTTCTCCCATTTATTCCAAGTACATGTCAACCAGTCATTCTGAAAATAGAAGGGAAAAACAATAACAGCTTCAAGAACAGTAATAAAGGAAATAAGGAAACTTTAGCATTAAAATGTCTTATCATTTGAATCAATCATTTGGTCAAAACTTATGACCTCTGTCAGGAGAATTGCCATGGGCTGTCATGCATCATCACCAACAACTCAGCAGCTCATCTGTTGAAGGAGAGAGGGCCTGCTTTTGTTCTGTCCTGCCCAGCTAGCTTATACCCGAAATAACCACACAGAAATTGTATTAATTAAATTACTGCCTGGCCCATTAGTTCTAACTTTTTCTTGGCAAACTCTCACATTCTGATCTAATCCATTTCTACCAATCTGTATAACACCATGAGGTTGGGGCTTACCGGGAAAGATGCTAACCAGCATCAATTTCAGACAGGAGCTTCATGGAGTCTGCCACACTGCCTTTTTGCCAGCATCCAGTTTGGTCTACTCCACCTATCTAAGTTCTGCCCTATCAAAAGGCCAAGGCAGTTTCTTTATTCAACCAATGAAAGTAACACATAGCCAGAAGGACCTCCTACACCACTCATCTGATCTGTTTTTGCTGCTCTGCCAGGCTTGTAGCCATTAGGAAATAGGCTGTAATGTCACCTGGCCGTCCAAGCTCCTGTCTTGGAGATCAATGAAAATGAATGCACAATATACCACACTTATGGGCCACTTTGAAAGCAGTGCTAAGAGGAAAGTTCATAGTACAAAGTGCCCACATATAGAACTTGGAGAAATCTCATACAAGCGACTTAATGGCACATCTGAAAACTCTAGGACAAAAATAAAAGAACTAAATTAATCCAGGAGGAGTAGATGTCAGAAAATATTCAATAATATGAGGGCTTAAATCAATAAAATAGAAATAAAGAAAGCAATACAAAGAATCAATGAACCAAAGAGTTGTTTCTTTGAGAAAATCAGCAAGATAGACAAACCCTTAACCTACTAAGCTCTTATCAGTGCTCTGGCCCCATCTGTTCACTGGTCTCATTCATCTCTTACACAGAGCCAGGGTGTGTTGAACATGTCTACCACCATGGGATAAATGCACACTGCAGGCCCTGGATAGATAAGTTTATACTCCTGTCACAGATAAACTTACTCAGCTGTGCTTTTGACTTCCTCTTTTCAAACCTTTTGGGAACTTCTGTTTAGGCTTTGAAAACTTTGAAATACACAAGCACTGACTTTGACTATCCATGTGCTTTTGCTTTTGTTTGTCTTTGTCTAGTGACAGTTGATTTTAAGTAACCAAGACATGTCACATTGTCTCCTCTTTTTTTCTCTCAGCTGATTTTTTACTGCTTTACCACTTTAGGAACCTGATTTTTATGTCAGTCTAAATCATTCATATAGGAAAAAACTTTGCTTAGTTTGTAAAGGTTCAGTTCCATCACAGGGCTTATTAAAGTTGCTGAAGCATTCTTGTGGTCACTGAATAATTAGCATTGTTCTTAATATATCTGTGGTAAGACTGTACGTTTTCACAAATAATACCTCTTACACACTACATTGTCTTAGTAATGCCTGCCCTTTCCTTACTTTCTTCCAGTCCCTGATATTCATGGAGACTTCAGTTGCCCAAAACAGAATTTTCCCAATTGTTCCCATGAATCGGCCAATTGAGTTTTGATTTCCCTCAGTGACCCAGTTTATGAAATGTTTACTCTAGAATGATTTAATAGTTATGTTATCTATTTTTCCAATTCACAGCAGTCAAATTAACACCATTTCCCCCATGTCTAATAAAAACCTTAATCTAGCTGTGAGAGTGTCTTAGTTAGGGTTTCTATTGATGCAACAAAACACCATTACCAAAAGCAAGTTGGGGATGGAAGGGTTTATTTGGTTTACATTTCAGCATTGCTGTTCATCACTGAAGAAAGTCAGGACAGGAGCTCAAACAGGGCAGAATCCCGAAGGCAAATACTGATACAGGGCACTGAGAAGGAAGCTACCCACTGAACCCAGAACCAGCAGCTCAGGGAGATACCACTAAATATGATCATTATTGATCACTAAATAAGAAAATGCCTTACACCTGGATCTCATTGAGGCATTTCTTCAACTGAGTGTCCTTCCTCTCTGATGACTATAGTTTATATCAAGTTGACCTACAAAACCAGTGAGTACAGAGGGTTGTTTGAAAAGATTCTCCACTTCTCCCAATTTATAAGCAGCAAGTGGTGGCTTGAATGAGAATGTCAAATGTCCATCAGAGGCTCGCTTTTCTCATTCAGTCCCCAGTTGTTGGTATTATTAGGAGACATGTAAGAGGTGTGGTCTTTTTGGGGGGGGTTAAGATGTGGTCACTCTGGTTGTCCTGGAACTAGCTCTTGTAGACCAGGCTTGCCTTGAACTCACAGAGATGGATCTGCCTCTGCCTCCTGAGTGCTAAAGAGGTGTGGTCTTGATGGAAGAGATAATTTACTGGGGTTAGGCTTAGAGATTTTAAAGCCTCCTGACATTCTCAGTGCTTTCTCTATGCTTCATGTTTATGGTTCATGATGTAAGCTCTCAGTTTATGCTTCCAGCTTCCATGCCTGCTACTTGCTGCCTTGCTTCCCTGCTATCATGAACACTAAGCTGGAACCATAAAGCCAAAAGAACTATTTCTTCCTTAAGTTACCATGATCATGATGTTTTATTATAGCAAAGCTGACATAAGGCCTCATTGTTGAAGACAGTACCTACACAATTCATTGAACATGGTTAGCTCAAGCTGTTGTCTACAGATAGTCCTAACTACTATATTCTAGAGTATTTTGGATAGAAAGGTACTCTGCATGCTACCAAAGGAGAAATCTAACATCAGCTTAGTCATATACCTTTTCATCTACCATCATGTCGGAATTGTAATGTATGCTAGAACAATGGTGGCTCAATACCAATATCTGACATGTCATATGGCACTCTCAATGAAATGGAAACCAGCTCTATTGGATGGTTAAGAATCTATGACTAAGCCGGGTGGTGGTGGCACATGCCTATAATCTCAGCATGAGGGAGGCAGAGGCAGGTGGATCTCTGAGAGTTCAAGGCCAGCCCGGTCTACAAGAACTAGTTCCAGGACAGGATCCAAAGCCACAGAGAAACCCTGTTTCTATGATGAGAAAGTCCAGGAACCTATAGTAAAACTTCATGCTACTGTCCATAAAAAATTAATTAATGAAATGAATCTTAATGACATTCTATTACATTCATAGATGAGTGCCTTGCTCAGCCATCATTAGAGAAGCTTCTTCCTGTACTGGATGGGAACAAATACAGAGAACATTATTAAGAGTGAGAAACATTGGAACAGTCAATCATAAGCTGGATGCCTCCATCAAATTCTTCCTCTGGGGGCTCAGAGGAAGGAGTCAAAAAGAATGTAAACATCAGAGTGTATGGTATCTCACCTAAAAAGGAAGAGAAAAAAAAAAACAACACCCTCTGCTGTGGTGGAAACTCCTAAGAGACTGGCCCACTTAGGAATGGTCTCTTATACTATAAATGCAGCTCTAAAGCTTGCACAACACTCTCTCCCCCAGCTGCTGAATTTGGTTTCTGTCCCTGTTTGTGCACAGGACTGGGTTCTCTGAGTCTACCTCTTTCTCTGAGTCTGCTCCCTTTCTCTTCCAGCTGTTGGATTACCCATTCGAGCAGAGGACTGTGATCTGTGTGTCTACCCCTAAATAAATAACCCTTTATTATATTCAATTCTGAGCTAGTGTGGAATTTCTTTTTAGCATCCCTTTTCAACTGGTACCCTATGTGGATCCTGACTCCACACCTACCAGGTGAACCAGTCAAAAGGCTCAAATGGTCCATGGTCCAGAAGGTCTCCCACCCCTGCACTCCTGGCTTGCTTTCACCTACTCCCCCACCACAGCAGAGCTAAGTGTGCAGGGACTTGGAAATATTCCAAGCCCATGCACATTTTCCCCCACCACTGCTGCGATTTACACAGCTTCCAGTTTGTGCTTCCTGCTCGTCAGTTATGCGCTCCTTGTTTCGTGTACTATGGCAGAAGGCATAAGCTGCACAGGACTGTTTTGTTCTGCCACCAGTCGTGACTTTGCAACTGCGACACCTGCTGGACAATAAAGATTATTACACCTAAAACAATTTATCAGATTTCATAACATCAAAAATCTTGTTACTTATATAATGCACACAACACTAGCATACAAAATTTTAATAACCGTTTTGCCAGTACTATGGATTGTACTCTACAAGGCTTATATGGTTATGGTGATACATCCATTTATTAGATTTTGCTACTCAGTTTTTTTCTTCATATTATATCTTTAAGAAAATGGTTTGATAACAGAGCCAAGAATGAGGCACTTTTATAAAATGATACAGTCTTAACAGATGAATAATGAACAGCTAGCTGACAGATTAATACCATTTAAAATCAAAAGTTACCCAGAAAAATTAATACTATTGAAAAGGATAACATTAGTTTTACAGACAAAATTCAATATGTCAAAGGGTACTGAAAAATTATCTGAAAGAATTCATACTGTTGAATTTGACAATCAAAATCTGTTAAAAAGTTATGCTAGATTAGCAGATAGAGTTTCCCTCCAGGAAGGCAATCTGCACTCTATCCAAATAATGTTCAAGGACAAGATGTTATCTTTAAAGGAAAAACTTCTGACTTTGGAATCACATGTGCAGAATGAGGACCAGAGGCTAGGTGCCTCAATGAAATCACTAGAGATGTATAGAGGCCAGGAGATTCAAGATTTACAAAAGACAGTAGTAAAAATATTTGAAATGATTCAGAAAATTATTGGAGTTGATAAGCAGGAAAAGAAGGTACAAGGAAAGGTTATAACATTGTCAGTACCTGTCAGAGATGACTTACCCAGGGTTTTAGCTTCCTAGCCTGTAATATACTCTGACAAAGCATCAAGTTCTAAATGCCCAAAAGGATCCAAAGAAGGTAGATAGATACCTATAGAAATGAATGATCTAAAAGAAATTAAGCAAAAAGTAGTATCTTATGGTTTGCGTTCAACATTTTTTAGGGAGATGAAAAAGACATGGGTTTCTAGCATTAAGGCTACCCGACATGATTGGCTTCAATTAGTTTCAGCACGTCTGGATGCTGGATGATGGGCCCCAACTGCTGTGGAAATGTTATTTATGGGAAGAGGCAAACATTTTAGAACAACAGGGAAAAATAAAAAAGACTTGAGACTTCCCAAGATCAAATTCTTTGTGAGGGCACTTATGCTGACCCACAGGATAAAGCAATTTATGATGACCAAATCTTGTCCCTATGCCACAAAGCAGCCTTAAATTTTGGGACAGGATTCAAGAACTAGGAAAATGAATTGAATTATATACCAGGATTTCACTGGGCCAGAAAGAACCTTTTAGTGACTTTTACAAAGATTAACAAAGGCTGTACAAATAAGAGTAATGGACCCAGATGTTGGATAAGTACTTATTGAATCTCTGGCTTTTCAAAATGCCAACTTAGAATGCAAAAAGATACTTGGGCTTTTAAAAGTTAGATTAACACCAATGGACATTGAGACATTTGACTATAATATTGAATCTTGGGTAGGAGAAGCAATTTTTAAAGGCATGAGGAGACATCAAAATGCCAAATGTTTTAATTGTGGTAGAATAGGACACCTGAAAAGGGATTTTAGAAAAGGAATTC